>WAAE01007628.1:266137-308892 GCA_013400495.1 Nicator chloris
GGGTCCCGGCGGCCGGGGCGGGCGCCCGCCCGGGGCCGCGGCTGCCCGCCGCCGTGCCTCGCGCCTCCGTGTCGCCCCGCAGGAGGATGTTCCCGGTGCTGAAGGTGAGCGTGTCGGGGCTGGACCCCAACGCCATGTACTCCTTCCTGCTGGACTTCGTGGCGGCCGACGGGCACCGCTGGAAGTACGTGAACGGGGAGTGGGTGCCGGGCGGGAAGCCGGAGCCGCAGGCGCCCAGCTGTGTCTACATCCACCCCGACTCGCCCAACTTCGGCGCCCACTGGATGAAGGCGCCCGTCTCCTTCAGCAAAGTCAAACTCACCAACAAGCTGAACGGCGGCGGGCAGGTAAACGCCGGCACCGGGACCTGCCGGTCAGCGGGGCTGGACCGGCCCGGCCCTCCGGGCTCGCTCCCTTCTTACTGCTTGTTTCCCTACTTTCCTGACCAAACGTGCTGGGATGGGTCGCGCTTCTCCCTGACCCCCCAATTCACGCATGCAGGAGAGCTGTTCTTTTCCACCGAGGATGGGCGCCTTAATGTTTTATCACTTTCTCTTTTTTGAAAGCCTCTTTCTGGTCTGAATATCTGCTAATACCGGTGGTGTGGTAGATGAATCTTTCTGGCTGACTTATCATTGATGCATTTGTGACTCTGCGGGTGCCTTGTCAAACAATAGGAATGAGCATAACTGCAGAAAGTTGTGGTGTCTGTCCTCAGTGTGCCTCTCCTTCTCTCACAGCTTCAGTTTTAGGCTTTATTGGTACTTACTGCCTTTTCCACCTCTGATGGAAAGATGGATACTTTAAAACCTGAGTGCCCTTTGTGGCTAGCAGCATCTGCCACTACTCTGTCACTGCTCACCTGCTCTATTTGTTCACAGATCATGTTGAACTCCCTGCACAAGTATGAGCCACGGATTCACATAGTGCGAGTGGGTGGCCCGCAGCGGATGATCACCAGCCATTCCTTCCCAGAAACCCAGTTTATAGCTGTGACAGCCTACCAGAACGAGGAGGTATGCACAGCGGGGAAGAGAGGATGCCACTACCAGGAGGTTTCAAGTAGCAAAGCGTGCACGTTACAGAGCAAAATAATGGATCTCCTTTTGCATTTTTCAGTTCTTCCTATGCTTGTTTTGAACCTAAATATAAGAGATGAAATTAGTGTCTGTAAAAGCCCTATGAATGAATGAATGATAGAACAAAATTCTGATTGTTGTTTGTCTCAATATGTACTGTTGATTCATTATAGGGGAGTAATTTTTAAAATACTCTGTGGGGGGCAAACAACTATGGTAAAAAATGCAATTGTCATTTTCAGCTACCCAGTGAAATGACGGAATGCACCATTTTTGGAGCGGCCTGTTTTCTGTTAGCCCAAATGCATGTCTGTGTTGAATGAAGTTGTAATTATCGAGTTTTCTGAGATTTCTTTGATGTCCAATCTGCTCTGGCTTGAAATGTGAGCATAGTTACAACTATTTAGTTTACTACCTTGCTTAGGTGTTTCCTTAGATGATCAATGAACTCAGGCTATTCAGTCTTTTAAAATTTGGCAGAGAGACTAACTCCTAGTGTTTTGATAATACTTCAGACCTTACGGAGCTGTTTAATTCATGCCCATCAGTCACTTTTACGGGCCTACTTTTATTTCTTCAAAAATCTGTGATTTTACGAACTTCAGTGGATAGTCCTACTTCAAATCCTAATATCAATGTGATAATGAATGGTGATACTTGTGAATAAAGATATTTGTTGTTGTTTTTAGATCACAGCTTTAAAAATTAAATACAATCCGTTTGCAAAGGCATTTCTTGATGCAAAAGAAAGGTGAGAGCTCTTGACTTAATTCTAAAATGTGGATTATTAAGATTTTTGAAGGCATATTCTTAACTAATACAGCATGGTTTATTTTACAGAAGTGATCACAAAGACATGATGGAGGAAGTGGGGGACAACCAGCAGTCTGGGTATTCACAGTGTATGTTTCCTTTCATATTGTGCATCATGAGAATAACTTTGATTTCTTCCATCCACTCTCTGTTAAGTTAAGCAAAACTTTGAGATCAGTGCTTGATGGCTGGCTTGTTAGTTCATAGACAGAGGAATGTTACCAGTCTCTGTGGTTGTGGTTCATGCATGTTTATGGTTGTATAAACACTATAATCTCTGTGTGTGGTTAGGATTTACTGCATTCAAAACCATTTAATAGAATCTTGCAGCATTGCCTTTTTGTCCAAAAAGGCATCTGCCTTTTTTACAAGTACAGCAATGTTCCCATGGACAAGAAGACAAAAGTTTATTTCATAAAATTTATTGAGACAGCACTCATGTTTTAAGTACTCTAAGAAAATTACGGGCATTTGTTTAAAAAAGTTCTTTCAGATGATTGAGCAGCATTAGTGTTTTAATGATTTCTGTTTCAACAGATGATTGACAACAAAATGCAGCCTAAAAAGGATGGGGGAGTTGATTTGCAGTAGGAATTGTTTTGTTTCAGAGAAAATACTTAATTTTTAAGAGGAGTTCTTAGCAGTCTGAGAAACTTCAGAGCTTAGCTATAGATTTAGACCCCCTAAAAAGAGCAATTAGCAATTAATTTAATTTAATACTATGGTAACAATTATTGAGCACACACTACCTACATATGGGAGGGTTTAACAATTTCCATGTTTCCTTACTGTTGTTGTGATTAAATGGTAATTTAAAAAACAAGTTAGCTTGACACAAGACCTTTTCTCATCTGATTTCTACTTTTCCTTCATAAGAGCATCTATCAAAGTTGCAAAGATCCAGATTTTTCAGCTATGTTGAAACTCAGTTTCCTTTCCTGTGTGTGCATTTCCTCTCTGCCCAGTTATTTGTCTCAGTGCTGTGATTCTCTGCCTGGCTGCACTACGCACCTCTCTTGCAGACCTCTTGTTTCCTCACAGTAGGTAGCTGGCTGATTCCTGGGAGTGGGGCTCTGTGCCCACCTGCCAATGCTCACGGCCAGTTTGGAGCCCCGCTGTCGCTGTCCCCTGCCCACAGCTGTGACAGGTACTCATCGCTGAGGAACCACCGGCCTGCGCCCTACGCCAACCCCTACACACACAGGAACAACTCGCCAAGTAAGTCTGAGGCTGCAGCTCTGTGAAAAGGGGGGACTGAGCCCAGTACATGCTCCCAGTGTCTTTATAACTGAGGGTCTGATTTTGTTCGTTTCTGTTAACTGTGGCTGTAGTTAGTGTCTCTCTGTGCACGTCCCACCACTGGATAGAGAGAAGCAATAAGGAGCTGAGTAAACTGCAGAGCTTTTAAAAAAGGTGTGCTCAGAAGTAGCCAAATATCTTAAGACTTAGTATCTCAGGCACTAGGTGCATAAGGGTGAAAAGGCTATTTGAACAATGGTGGTTTTTTGTTTGTTTCATGGGTTATTTTTCTTTTAATTTCTTCTAGCAAAGAAGAACAATTAATAATTTTTGCTTTCAGGCTGTATAGATACTGAAGGCTCCCATTTAAAAAAAAAATTTATTTTGAATTATGAAGTAATACATGGGCTTCTAGATGCAGCCTGACCAATCTTGTATATAGCTTTGCAGTTCATTTTGAAGTGGAAAGCTAACTCTTGTTCAACTTTTCATTCATCTTGGATATTTTGTGCAAGACTTAAAATAGAATAAAAGAACAAAACTTCTTTTTGGTGGTGTTTCTTGTTCCCTGGTCATCAGCAAAAAGCCTTCCCTTAGCCACCACAGCAGCTTCTTTCTCACTACGGGTGGCTGTGTGGGATTCCCTTCATAGCTTCCTAGTGGCCCTGCTGTTTGAGCCAGCCAGTTTGGGTCACAAGCCGAGTAGTCTAAGCCACAGTCCAGTCACTCCTGATGGTGCCTAAGGCAGATTTCAAGGTGGCATGCTCAGCTCAAAACTGGGATGTGTACTCCTGTGATAGGCTTGTAATCCAGCTTTTCCAGACTGCTACTGCCAGTGTAGGCGATGGAGATGGAAGGTCTCCAGGTGACAGTGTAAGTAAAGAGCCCTCCTTTTCCCACTGACTGAGTAAAATAGCATGTGCTGAATTAGCAGCTGGCTTGCAGACAGCCTTATGGCCATAGGCCCTTCACAGAAACAAGATTTTGCAGTTATGAGTGGAGCAAAACAACACATCAGGGCAATGCCAATAAAGGTGTGAGCTTGACACAACTGGTTACTGGCTTTGTTTTTTTCTCTGTGTGTAATTGTTTTGTTTTTTTTTTCCCCAAGGCAGTAGTGAGAAAGGGTGGTTTAAACCTCTGCATTGCATTCAAATACAAGATGGCTCTTTGTCCTGATTCTAGTGTTTGTAAGTGATGATGTGTTTTCTCAGCAGCCTATGCTGACAACTCCTCTGCCTGCCTACCCATGCTGCAGTCCCATGACAACTGGTCTTCTCTGGGAGTTACTACACACACAGCCATGCTGCCCATGGGTCACAGCACTGGCACAGCTACCAGCTCCAGGTAGGAGTCCACCCCTCAGCAGCCCTCAAATATACTTTATATACTTCTATATTGATACTTGCTAGGAAGAAAAGGCTGAAAAAGGAGGTAAAGAGTCACCAGTATATTAGAAGTCTTTTTGGCCATTGGTATGAACCATTAGCACTCTGGGTCACTGAGAAGGACTATCCACAAGTAAAACAGATTGAAGAAACAGAATTTTTGTTGTCTTGTTTTGGAAATGTAGATACTTGGGACAGCAATATTTGATAAATGAAGGATTGCAAATTGCTTAGACAAATATAGATTGAATTTGAGGATGCTCTCTTTAAGTTTCATCTGTTATGCATAATGGTGTTTAAAAAGTTTATTTTCTTTATCCCTTCCATTTTAGCTGGTCACAGCTTTCCCAGCCATCTCCATAAGCCATTGTTCTGCTACAAATGATGGAGCAGTGAATTTAGTGTGGAGAAGGAGCACACACTGGGGGCAGTAATTCTTTACTTAAGCATTGCCACACCTACCAGCATAGCATGGGATTGTACACGTGGTGAAAGATGTTTTGTGACCATAGAAAAAGAATCTTTTTTCCTCGTTGTACTTAGTATCTTAATTAAACTTTTGAATCCGTTAGCAAAAATTCAGCTTGCAGTTAGTCCCTTAGAGCCAAACTTGAAAATTCAAAGAGATGCAGAAAAGGTGGTAAAATATTTGCTATTAACTGCAGAGGGATAAGATTTGGACATCTTTTTTAGCAATTCAGACCTACCATTCTGTTTGTGGAAAGCATTTTTGCATTTGAACCATGCACATGGACTCTTAACTGTTAATCAGGCTATGTACTACTATCCAGTATGAGTTAACTGTATTACTGAACATATTTTTTTAGTCCTGAACACAGATTGAGTAAAAAGGTCCTTCTAGCACTTCTTTCTCTGTCTGATCACCAGGATGCGTATTTAGGAAGTTGCAAAGTTCCCTGAGTTTCAATTTCTGCACTGAGTTGTTCAGTAGGTAAAACCAGTAGAACTGCAACTGTGGAACCTCAAGGAAGGCGTTTTTGCCACCCCTTTTGTCAAACCCCTTATCTGTTGGAAAATAGGGAAGTTCTGTTTATTTGCGGGGGTGCCACGAGCACAAATTCTGCCTGTGGGTCCTTCCTGCCTCACAGTGGCTGGGAACTGCCTGGAGACCTTCACTGTCTGCAGCAAACGGACCTGGCTCGGGGGCTGTGTTGTGAGCCGAGGAGCTCGCCAGCAGGCCCTGGAGTCACTAATAACCGCTTTTATCCGTGGCTTTCCCTCTTCCAGTCAGTACCCCAACCTGTGGTCTGTGAGTAACAGCACCATCACGCCGGTGTCCCAGCCCAGCGGGATGTCCAACGGGCTGAGCTCGCAGTTTCTGCGCGGCTCCCCAGGACACTACTCCGCTCTGCCCCACGCGGTGACAGCAGCCTCCTCCGCCTCACCCCTGTACGACGGCGCGGCGCCTGCGGACCTGCCCGAGAGCCAGTATGACACCTCTGCACATGCCAGGCTGGCATCCACGTGGACACCTGTCACCTCCCCTTCCATGTAAAGCCAGGCCTCTTCCTCTGAGACACTTTTAGCTACTGAATTACTTTAGATGCTTAATCCTCGAGGAGGAGAAAGAGGAGACGTGAAGGAAACTGCAACCAAAAAGCATCTGCACTGCTCTGCATAGAGCATCCACATTATACCTCTTATAGTGAATGGTGCATCACTGACTTCATGTAGAGTTTACAAACCTGGTGAGTGTGCAATTCTGAGAGCAGATTCACTGCTTTTAATTTTTTTGTTGTTTTTTTAAAGTTTGATAGACCTAAGTTTTAAGATTTTTACTTGGATTCCAAATTTCTCGGTGTTCTGATATATTTGGACCTGAAATTTGGCATCATTCTTGCATAAGTTACTCCTAACTGTTTTTCAGTTAATTTTTTTAAATGGCAAACTTAGCTATAGTCATGAGAAGATTTTTATTAACTTTCTAGTCAGAAGCATTCTGAAATATGCACAAATGTAGCTGAGGAGTGGAGTTTTTGGAAAATCATGTGCACTAACACGTATTTGCTTCACAAATACGTTGTGTTCTTAACTGTATGCTTATTTCCTTGCTGCTGAATTAATGTTGAGACAATCTTTGAGAATTATATTCTTCCCAATAAAAACAGTATTCATGTTTGGTCTAAAAGGTTTTACCCAAAAGACTCCTTTTAGAGGTAAGTTCTGCTTTTTGATCACACAGGTTTCAAATACCCACCAGCTTAGCTAAACATCTCATTCTCAGACGGTGTCTAATTAGAATCCCTATCCAAAACCTTTCTGAACCATTGAAAATACATCATTTGTTGGGGTTTTTTTTTTAGGTGTTTTTTGAATCTTTGACTCAGGCCTTAAGGAATTCAACACCTTGGGGGGAATCATTCTAATTTATTTTGTTTCAATCTTGTACTCTGATCTGTATTTATTATTTGGTAAGTTACAACTTTATCTTCTTCATGTTAAGATATGTAAATAATTCCTCAACCTACAGTGTACTCTTTTAAGACAATCATATGTGGGATATGTCACCCCATGGCACATGGAACAGCATGGATATAAGTAATTAACTTACAGGAAGAGGGAAATCTGTAGTTGCCAAGGATTTTGCACAGAAGTGCAGATAATACTAAGATTTAAAACACACTGGCTGCTTGACTTGCTGGAAGGAGCAGGTCTTGATAAAATATTTCCTTCATTACTGATACGAAGTAATGTGATCCCAATTCCTAATGCAGGCTAACCCAAAACAGTGGCTGAAAGCGTGCCCTTAGATGTGGCTCTTTCTCCCACTGAATCTGGCAAATACATATCCTGAGGAAAGTGAGTTCTTTTTCATAAGCCATAATAAATAACTTGTATAATGAAGTGCCTAATACAGCAAAGCAAAATTCTGTATCAGGGAATTCCTTAAATAACTCATTGATGTGTGCTTATGTGCGGCAGTGGCAGCTTTAAGATGAACAAGCAAATATTTGCCACCATTTTGGTCTGTTTGGTACCCTTTGAGCAGGTTCCTGCACCTAAAAAGGTTTTGGCAGGGCTTGTTCTCTGCAGAGGCAAGTCTCCCAGAGGTGCTCCAGCAGGAGACAGTACCAGAAGAGGATGGCTGCACAGCCACATCCTCTGTCAATATGTAAATATTGATCTAAGTGCTCCTATTTTATTGTGAAGGTAAATTGTGTAAATGATTTAAGTGCATTATTGTTTAGACTATTTTGTAGAAACTAGCAGTGTCTTTCATTGTGAGGTTTTATACTTGTATTTTGGACGTATAATTTAAATTAAGGAAAAAAAGTAAAGATTCTTAAGAAAAACTCCATGCTTGATTTTCAGTTTGTGGGGGTGGTCGGAAAGGTGAAACAAATGCACATCAGCTGTATGGAACCTACGGTAGGCTGACCTTCCACTGAGTGTTTCCACATGATTCCTGCTGCTCCTCTGCCCCTGTCTATGGGCGAAAGTTCAAACAGCTCTCATCCACCTCTCCCTGCTGTCTCCACCCCTGTCTGTTTCTCCTTTGTTTTGGTGAATCCTTGACTGACTGGTATTCAGAGGTGGTTGCCACATTTGGTGCTGGGGGCAAGCTCTTTTCCCACAGTGACCGGTTTCTAGCTGGGGCTGGATGCAAGCCTGGCACCTGCTGTGTTATACCTCGATAACCAGATTTTCAAGTGTCTTTCTGAGTCCCTGCCCCCAGTAATAAATGCCAAGGTGCTGCCTGGCACTTTCAGCTACGTCAGGAGTCTGTTATCAGCTGCTCAGCGCTGCCGTGGCTCTGTGTGCAGCGGAGCCTGCGCATGCCACTTCTGAGAGCTGACTTGTGTTGGGGAGGGAGCCAGCTTTCTCCCTTGCCCCAGAGCTGTGCCCACAAAGCAGACATGTCAGGGGAAGAGGATGATCAATCTGTAGAATCATTTAGTTTGGAAATGACCTTTAAGATCACAGAGTCCAACCCTTAGCCCAGCACAGCAAAGTCTACCACTCAAGCGTGTCTTTAAGTGTCACACCTACATACCTTTTCAATACCTCCAGGGATGGTGACTCCACCGTTTCCCTGGGCAGCCTGTGCAGTGGAGGGGGCCCATGAAGCAGGAGAGAGGTGCTGGGCCTAGGCCTGGAACCTGTCCCAGGGCATGGCCCTTGGCAGGCAGCCCACTGTGGATCTCTTTCCTCCACAGAGGCTTGTGTGGAGGACAGTCTCAGCTGCTGCCCAGCACAGGGCTCAGTGGTTTCTCAGGTTCTTGCAGACCTTGTACTGCAGAAGTGATTCCATGTCCATGTGGACAAAAATAGTTGAGGCTACTTATAGGAATGAGCTATGGCTCTCCGAACTGACCTGCCTGCAGCTAAAGCCTTGGGGCTGTGGAGTGGAGGAGCTCAGCCTTGCTTAATGCCGATATCATTTCTCAAGTCTATCTACAGTGCCAAGGGGAGCAGGGGAGGTGCTGAAGCCCATTCCCAGTGATAGCTTCCCAGAGGTGGATGTTGGCTGGTCAGTATGGAGCAGACAGCAGTGTGGGGCTGCCATATATTGCATATCTCCTGTATGATCACACAGCTCACTGCAGTTCAAATTTCAAGCCAATCAAGGCTTCCTTCCTCCTCCTCCACCCACTTTTCTTTTAATGAATGGCACAGTTACAGTAATATATTTCTGGTGCTCTCTCCTGAGGCACCACCTGAGATGGTACCACAGGTAAGTGACCAGAGGACTCCTAGGGATGGCAGTCTGTACCCTCTGGGCAAGCAGCTTGAAGCTTTTTCTTGCTTTTCCCTCTCCTCTCCCAGTCTTGCAGCACTACAAAAGTAGGTTACTGTTTCTTGATGCTAGTAAACTAATTAATTGCTTCAGTAACTGTCAATACCAATAATTCCTTTGTGATACACAATTACTAAACTTGTATCAGAGACTTGGAAGGGGCTTCCTGAATCTAGTTCCTTAATTATAGGAAATCCCTTCACTGAGACCTTTTGGGAAAGCACCAGGGTTTATCTTAAAAACAATGGGTGAGATTCTGGGGAGGTTTTTGTGTGTGCCTGTGTACCTGTGGCAAGCGGTGTTGCTTTTTTTTGATTGGCAGACTTTTGCAGCCCCCTTGCTTCTTGTTGCTTAGGAGCTATCTTTTAATTGCCAGCTGAAATTTATCAGTAATAGTCTTATGAGTATCTGATCTTGAGCCAAAACCTATTCTCAGCTTAAATTATTCTTCTCCCTTGGTAGTCTTTAAGCTGATATTCATTGTTAGGAAGTAATTTCGCAGCCTCTCTTTTGGTAGGTTATAAAAATCCTTTCCTTCTCTGGTAGCTTTCCCTCTCCTGCTGGCCCTCTGTTCGTGTCTGTCTCAAAGAAAGGGAGAGCTGGAGTGTCTGTGGTACAAAGCATGGGCTTGCAGAAGAGCCTATGCAATGGCATACTGCTTCCCTGTTTCCACTGGAATTATCCATTTTGATGACTTTGAGAAACACATTTCCATTATCTAGAGTTACATCAGTGATTGACTGGTCATGGTGATCCAAAACCTTTAGCTATTTGTTGCTGATGAACTCCAAACTTCTGTCAGAAGGTATTATTAGTCTATTGACTGACTTTGCCCTTGTCCCAGTCAGTTTATTGTCCCACTTCCATTGCTCCCCAGTTTTCTGGTTTGTCCTGTGAGGGATCTCCCTTTTGCTCCGCATTAATGACATCTCTTAACCTCACATCTCCAGGAGATTTTTTCAATGCTCTCTTCACTTTTGGACTAAGACATTAATGAAAGTGCTAAAACTCCCATTAGCTTTTCTGCCTTTGCCTCCTCTCTATATCCCCTCTTCCTCAGTGAGAACAGAAGCAGGATAATGAATGCTTGTGGAAAGAAACCCCTTTATTAGCCTTAATTTCCATCATCCATTAATTTCTCTGCTCTAATGGTACACTGACCCCACTCCTCTCCCTCCTCTCTTTGTGCACACCGACTGTGGGCACTCTGGTCCTCACTCTTGGCAGTGCCTGGGGTCTGGTTTGCAGCACTTGGCTTCTCAGTATTGCTCAGTGGCTTCTCCTTGCAGTGTCAGCCCAGGCCCAAGGGACGTCAGGCAGTATAAGAAAAGCTACACAGGCAACCTGGAAAAAACCCATTTACTGAATGGGGAAATCTTGAAATGCTTTTCCGCTTCCAGGATCAGTTCATACCAGAGTTAGAAAGGAGAGGAAAGAGACCTCCAGCTTCTTGCTCAGGCTGTTTATTATTTCTTATCTCATAGTTGAGCATTCTTTGATTACAAGGTCTGTTCTCTTTGAAAACACAGCTGGAATGGCTGCTAGGGAGGAATTTTCAAGGCCTTATAAATCTATTTCACCCAATTGTAACTTAGGATGTAAGATATTTATAATTTTGTACCAATTATCATTACTTATTTCTCTAATTGACATTTTTACCTCACATTCTATCTACCAATGATTGTGCCACCCCACACTGCAGAAAATGGTGGCTGAAAGGGGAAGAAGGCAGCCTCGGCACCACGCCCCAAATCCTCCATCTTACCCTTTTTCAACTTCCGTCCTAAAAAACCCAAACTACATTTTCACACCCTGTGATAAACTAAAACACTATTTTGTCAAACCTGCGTTACTTACAATCCTTCTCTGAATGTTGAAAGTCCCTTCCATGGGCAAAAGTCAAAGGCGGTGCCCTCTTGGGGTCCCAGCAAGGGTCCTGAACCCCCCCAAGGTGTACATGGGGGTCTCTGCCATGCCCTGGACTCCAACAGGGAAAAGCCCAGAGAAGCCTGACAGGACATGTGGAAAGGAAATCCGAGCACTGAGCAGCTCATGAACGACATCTGCCTGTTTGTTCACGCTGGCGATCCCGGATCCAGTGCTAGTTCATTAATACTAATTAGCAGGGGCTGGTGTGCGGCTGGAGAGCCCATGGTACACCACAAAAGGCCTCGTGGCCCTGCACAAACAGCCCTAGCCCACGGAGCTGGCACGCAGGTGGCACAGAGCCACCTCCCTGCTGGCTGGGCTCTGAGGGGGAGCAGGCAGGTGATGCTGCTTTGGGTGGCCACAGGTGGGGATTTTGGAGCAGGTGGAGTCAGCTGACTGTGTGGGAGGTTGATCCACCGGTGGGGAAGAGAGGGAGTTGCAGATATATTTGGGATGTGCAGGATGGTGGTGAGCCTGTCTTTTTCCTCAGAAACAGCCAGCCTGGAGCTCGCAGGTAAGGTGTGGAATGTCTCCTGGGCTGGCTGGGGTTATGCTGTGGGCCTGATGGCACTGGGAGAAATGAGCTGCTGTGGATTGGAGAGGTCTCCTTCAGTATGTTGTGCTGGGGCAGAGCAGCTGCTTGACCAGCTGCTGTGGTGGGATGGCCCAGAGAGCTGGAAGTGTTGTCCTGGGAGCTGCCCTGCGGCGCAGCCTCCACAGCAGCAGCTGTGCCCTGTGTGGTCTTGGTGCTCACTAGTGTACTTAACCAATGATTGTTTCTGTCAAGAGGGCTGCCTTTGTCCACTGGCAAGGCCTCTCTTGCTTCTGGGTCGGAAAAATGCTTCATCTTCTGCCTTTCCTGGGGATAGGGAGGCGGTGGTGATGCAGGCTGCAGCATGACCTGCCAGTGCTGAGGGGGAAAGGGCATCCCCAATGAAGGGGAGCTGGCTGCTAGCTGGAACCTGGACACTCTGCCAGCCTTCAAAGATACCAACTTGTCTCAGTGTCAGAAAACCCTGCTGCCTCCGAGAAAAGGAGGTTCCTCTAAGAGAAGCTGAAGTTGGCTGGTAACTGGTCTTGGCTTTATCTTGACTTCATGAATTTCATGTTATTTTAAGTTCAAGGTGGCTTGTGCTAGTTACCCTGCACAGCCATTGGTACTGTTTTCAGAATGTTTTGGCTTATTGAGTTGGGTTCTGGGCACTGCACTTAATGTGTGAATCTTAATTCTTGATCTATCCTTCACCTTAATATGACTTTTGTAGTGGTAATTGTGAAACTTCAATAATTCTGAGAACTTCCCACATGAAAGCTCTCATTTCAATGCATTAGAAGTTGTCCCCTGTTGTGTCCTGTGCCTGAATTATTGTCCAAAGGGGTATGATCTGTGTGAGAGGTATTTATAATACTTGTAATCAGGGATAGTTATGTGTTCTGGTTGTCCCACTTTTACTGGATGGCTCATATAAGTTTCCATCATCTGTTCTTTGCCCAGTTGTAGGTTGAATATGGTGGGTGGGAGGGGAAAGAGAAGTTTCCACTCACCCCAGCAGCAGGTTTGTGCAGTTCCCATAGCTAATTTACATCTCTGCAAAATCAAATGCAGTCTTGCTGTTGGTGCCAGGGGAAACTTCTGCCTTCTTCCCATTCTTTTGGTTTGTACAAATGAAAACTCTCAAAAACACTCCAAAAAATAGCTGCAGGCTGGATGTAGGCTGTTCTTATGCCCTTGGCAGCCGGAGAATCTGTCCCTTTTCGGTGATGTTTCAGCTGCTGGCAGGATGCTTGCAGGGCAGGGGGGCTGGGGATCTGTGCAGGGGGATGGGGGAAATCCAGGCTTAGGGTGAGATATGGGTGGAAGGGGAGCACTGAGTCAGGAAACTTGAGAAAATGAGTCCTGTCTTGCATGGATGGAAATTTTCTTATCTCTCTGACTGGATTATTTGTAGTGAGTGTAGCGATGTCTTCTACAGAAAGATCATAGAGGATTGGCATGCTGTCACTGGGGCTTTCATGTAGATGGTAACTTGAAATTAATGAAAGTAACTGTGATTACAGCTGGAGTTACTTTTTTAACACTCTAAAAATAACAAGCAACTGTACGCTAACTTGAATCTAAGGTTAATGATACCTTCCATTCCAGTTTGAATAAAAAGAGATGAACTTTGGCCACTGGACGGGAACACTTATTCCTCTAGGTAGTTTGTTTTGTTTCTTTTTTACTCGCAAGCACATTTTTCTATGTAGGTGAGGAATGGTACTCATTTTGAAAGCACTTGCTTCTGCAAACCACAGAGCTGTTGTTGCGGCATGCCAGGGAATTCTGCAAATACGCTGACTGCTGAAAAATGGTAGCAATTAAACAGCCCTTGAAAAATTGCCTGTCAGAAGACTGAATTTGTGTTTTTAAACTGACCAGTGAGAGCAAACAAAGCTAACTTTTAATTTTGACTTGCCTTGTTTACTGAATGAATGACAGCTTTTTCTCAGCCTACTAATTTGTCAGTTTAAGAAATGCATTCCTCTGTTGAATTTCTGCTGTTAGGTAATAAAATAAGGCAAACTTCATCTGCAGAAGCTGGGTTTCAGCAGATAGGTTCACCCCACAACTTGGTTTTCTCTTTTTCCTTGTAAAAATTTGCAGTAGTGAAGCTTAGCTGATGACATGGACAAGGTCCATGTTCAGAAAGGCTGCCAGTATGGTTTGTTTTGCTTTGACAGACTTGGTATCAAATGATTGTTATTTATCCTCAGTTTTATTCTACCTCTGTGTCATGTGATTGTGGTGGTCCTAATCAAATTAAGGATTGAAATTTACCACTGAACTGTCCATTTTCATCCTGAAACTTGAATTTCTTAGCTGTGTGCAGTGTTTTTTCCTGTACCATATTTTTTTTTTGTTAGTCTTTTGAGATAAATTCAAAAGCTCTGATGTACACATTTGTCGCTGTTTAGCTTTTGTTCTGTCCCTCTGGCATGGGTTCTGGTGTGCTGCTGCCAGTGAGGTGGTCCCCATAAGATGTGTGTGTGCTGCCAGGCTTACTCTGCTGGCTCTACTTGCAGCCTCATCCATGCTGCT
This sequence comes from Nicator chloris, assembly GCA_013400495.1. Classification (NCBI taxonomy): domain Eukaryota; kingdom Metazoa; phylum Chordata; class Aves; order Passeriformes; family Pycnonotidae; genus Nicator; species Nicator chloris. The sequence goes on from WAAE01007628.1 coordinate 280,424, forward strand.
TTCTGGTGGATTGCCACAGGGAAATGCTCTGGACAAAAATCAGGATTTGGAGAATGGACCTTGTGCAGAGCCTTCCTTCTGTAGGCTCTAGCACCTTGAAATGTTTGGAAACACTTTGCTTCTCCCCCCCACCCCCGTGATGGACTTCTGTAGGGTTCAGGGTGCCACTGCTGGCACTCAGCAAGTATTTGGAGTTAGAAAAATTCAGAGAGCTCTGTGATTTGACCTCAGAAAGGAGCACTGCAGGAAGCCCATCCTCGCACTGCCACACCCAAGTGGGTGGTCGGGATGCAGCCCCAGCACTGTCTCCCCCCTGCTCTGGGCTGCAGATGTGGCACGTGTGCTCCCTGAGGCATGGAAGCCGGAGTTCTGCTGGCTGCCAGGGGTGTCAAGGTCCTGAAGTGACCACCAAAATGTCACTCTCATTTCTAGAACAAGATGAAGCAGGTCTTGACTATGAAGAACTGGTAGTTTCTGTTCTCAGACCTCTGTTCCAGCACATCAGGGCCACTTCAATAAGAAAAATAAATAAATGCTTTGGTATATTTTGGATAGTATAAAACACTCTTGACTGATAAATAACCTGCTGAAGTAACCAGCCTGCTCTTTGGGCTACTGCGAGCTTGAGCATCTCCTTTTTTTCCTGCCTAATCCAAATTATTTTGTCAGACTAAATACTAAAAATAAGCAAAATAGAAATCCGACAAAGCTCCAGTTGTTTTGAGCCAATTTTTTATTTGCCTGCTCAGATGCCTTCCAGGATTTCGAAGCAAGCAAGTACTTTATTACTCTCTAAAATGCTTCTTTCCCTCTCCCTTAGCCCCGTTCCGCTCTTCCCCATCCCGTAGGATGCTTTCTAGGGGATCGGGAGAAAGGAGGGAGGGAGGAACAACTCTCGGAGCTGAGGCAGCCTCTGAGTGTGGAGCTGTAGCAGAGGAAAAGGCTTCGCTGCTGGTCTGTTATCTCCCTCTTGTGGACAGACTCCTGTCTCCTTCCTGTGAGCAGGTGAGCTTGCAGCAGGATGTGTGGTTTGGCACAGCTCACAACTGTAAATTAATTGCTAGGCAAGCATGTTAGATACTAATTACTAAAGCACATTGGGTTTCCCTTCTCTGAGGGTGTAACTTTGTGGTGTGAACCAACCTCAAATCGGCCCTGTGAATAAAGGCTGCTGCAAAAGAAACCATCATTACGTTTACATTTGACAAAGCAGAACGGAAAATTTTAGAGCTGCCTTTAGCATTTTGGCTGTCACTTGCTGCTTCTCTCTATTGCTAATAAATTACATTCTAGCAACTGAAATACTACTGATTTGTAGAATGCTGTGTAAGTTTCAGGTAACAACAAGGAGGAGAACAAAATGTAGTTTAAAAGTGCAGATCTAAGAGCTACAAACAGTAACTTCAGATTTGCTGGTGTTTTAGTCACACTTTTTTGTGCTGTCTTACATATGATCAAATCCAATAAATCCATCTCTTACTTGTACATTTGCTCTGCCTCTGAGGCAGCACTGCCAGGATCACCTTGCTGAAAGTCTTGTCCTTTCTACCTTTATGGTGTCTGTGGTTGATGTTCCTGACCATTTAAAATCTCTTTTGATTGGAGTTTTGAAGAGAAGAGCTGAGCCAAGGACAAGTGATGGCATTTTGCTGGCTACCCAATATGGTTTCATAAAGGCCACTATGTATGGGCAGCTCTTGCCCTGGTTAAATGTTGAGATTTGTTCTCATACCTCTGAATAAGTCTGTTAATGAGCATAAACTTGTCCACTTCAGGTAATTTACTTTAAATCAAGGGCACTTAAAATGTGTCTCTTCTTTTTTGTATCTGTTGGCCTGCCTGGAATGCAAAGAGCCATGGGAAAGGAGACTGCAAACCAGTCCTTTGGGCTCGGACTCTCTAGTCTGGCACTGACCAGAAAACAAGGGCTTTCCCTCTGGGACTCTTCAGTGCTACCAAGAGGTTTCTAGTTTGGAAAGAAGCACCCTAGAAATTTTACTTAAGAAAAATCATAATTAAAAATAGAAATAAAAAACAAGCCTATAGGCATGGGGAGGGCAGTGTGCTGGATGAGAAGAGAGCAGTCATCAGTGAACTCAGGTCTTTGCACTTCTCAGGCTGTTTTTTTGGCTTAGAGCTAAGAACCCTTCTCTTGCAAAAGGCAAATACACTCTCCTGGAGTGACATTACACTGAGACGTGAAGCCAGGAGGCAGAGATGGATCATTGCAGTTACAATGTCCATGGTACAGTACAGTTTTCTATCTTGTTATCTGTCTCTGAGAGTGTATGAGGCTCCTTGCTGGCCCTGATGATGATGTTTGTGAGTGATTCAGGAGTAAGGCGACTTATACTCTGCTGTTAGCAAATACTCCATACAGCATTTGACCCTTAAAGGCCCTTGAATGAATGTGTGCATTGTTCACTGCGTATTTATGCATGTTTTATCTGTTTTGGTAGAGCGAAAGACACCAGTTTATGCTCAGTGCCAACACTGCGTAAAAGTATATTCTGAAGCTAAGCTCACTGTTTTAAAAAGCACAGCTAGCTAACCAGCTAAGGAAGTTCAAACACACTCATTAAAATACTTGTCTAATCACTTAAGAGCTTTGTGTTGGATCAGTACGTGGTTAGGTTAAAAGCCGCTTGTCTTGGAACTGGCTCAGGTTTTCCAAAGGAGCACCTTGACAGAGGAGTAAATCTTTTGGGGAGTCTGGAATCTGATTATCTAATCTAATGTTGTCTTTGTTGCTTCTTTTATTTACAATTTGGAGAAGAGAGAGCTGCTTTACTGTAGAAATCTGCTGTAGGTAGAAATTTGTGACCTAGGATAAATGGGAGGTGATTTGAGCTCAAGGGTGCTAGCAGCATTTGGTGGTCGGGCAATGAATGCACCTGCAAAACCTGTACCACTATTGTTCCTTCCTTCTGTGACATTTCCTCTGAAACCAAAGCAGATAATGTCATAGCCAGCAGTGCTTCCTGGCTCGTGCTTCCACTGCAGTGTCATCTGCTGTTATGCCTGGGGTGTTTCTCCAGCTTTCTGGGCATCAGCTGTTGCCAGCCCTCAAAGCTTCTTGGGAACAAACCCTCAACCCTTAGCACTGGTTCTCGGATGGATAGACACTGGAACATGGATCGGTGCTGTGTGAGACCCACAGGGGGCTCTGGCTTAGGATCAAGACCTTGACAGTGCACTGTCACATGGACCTTCTGCTAGGAGAAAAGGACATTGGGGATAAACTCCTGACGCCTGCCTAGGGAGTCAGGCTGCCTAGATACACTGACATCTGCCTGCTAAGGGGTATTCAGTGCTCCCCTGGGCTGGGTGGATGGTCTGCAGTCCTGAGCCACTGGATAGCCTTGCACACTTACCCCCAAGTGCCCCTGGGCTGTGTGATCTAAGGTGGGGCAGCCTGAAGTTTGGCATAACCACCTTGCCAAAGCAAGTACATGATAGTTCATGGTGTGGAATATGCTCCATGCTGATGCAGCCTGGTCAGCTTGGCTGACCGTGCACTGGGGGGGTGTGTGAGTGGCACCCTGCCCGAGGAACTGCTGTTTCCAGCCTCTGCTGGCAGCCAGGCAAAATCAAGTCTGTCACAGACAACTTTGTGGGTTCTTGCTCCACTGCACGAGCTGTTAAGGACATGTGGTGTTTTAATTAACACAGTGACTTCCTCTTCTCCATGTAATGATTGCTATGGCTTTTTTTTCCCCCTGCTTTGTCCCCCATGTCCTTGTAATGCTTCCTCTCAGTACAGATTCCATGTGCTGCTGAAGAGGGGGCTCTTAAACTCTGTTCCAGGGAGGAGAGTTGTTCATGGAAATAGACAACCGAACCCTTTTTTCCTGGAAAACAAGCCTCGGGTTTTGAAACAAAATAAATTTATTCAGCAATCCTTGTCATAATTCCCTGGCCAGCCTCTGCCTTGAGAGCTGAGGGAAGAGTGGCAAGGCACATCAAGGTAAAATGTTTCTGAAGTGGACACTTGTTTGTGTTCACAGTGAGTGATCATGTATCCTTCTTGTCCTGCATGTTTTCTTTACGGGACAGGAAGATATTTTTGTGAATAATAGCCTCTCCTTCTGCAGCTTTGACTCACAATGTTCGAGTTTCCTCCCCTGAGTTTCCTCAAGGAGCTGGTTCAGCCACAGATGCTTTGCATATGCAGGAAAACCATGTGTTAGGAATGGAGCACCTTAGCTTTCAAAAATTTTATTGGCTTTCTATTGTCAGAGCAGCTTATGAATTTATTGTTGCTCATGTGATAGAATCAGAAAAACATGAGTTTTCAAAATCAGTAAATCAGTTACTATAAGAAACATCTATTTTTAGCTGCAAGATCAAAGAACATCCCCCAAGCACGCTGCTCCCTTTTCTTCCCCATCAAGCCCTGAGGTTCTGGCCATCCAGCACAACCTTTCCCAAATGTTCATCCTTGCTCGCTAAGGAAACAGCACTGGTGGGACTTTACTGGCTGCCTGTCAGGATTATCCCAAAAGCTTTTGAACCTGTTGCTCAGATTGTTGTATGTGAGCAGGAAGCCAGAGACATTGAAAGGTGTGGCAGAAACTGAGCCTTGAGGACCTTCTCGCTGCAAAGAAGACCTGGAGCAGGACTCCTTGGCCAGAGGCTGCTGCATGCCTGCATCAGCCCCCCCTCTGTCCAACCCTGTGTGTGCAAACCAGGCACCTCAGGGGGTGTTGGAGCATGTGAGTGAGGGCATCTGGTGTGAGGGGAGGGTGTGAGGGAGTGGGGGTCTGTCTGAAAGCGGGCTGTCTTAGTTCTGCTGGGCAGGGAACAAGGTAACTGTGCTGTGTGAAAGGAGTCACGGAGGTGACAACTTGGGATGCTGCAGAGGCTGCAGTAAAAAAATTGGAAATAAGACTATATGGGATAGTAACTCCTGTTTAACTGCTTTTGATGGAACCAGGTTCAAAGGACCCACACGTGCTAGTGGATCCCATATGTGCAAGGGTCATGCTCTGAGAGCAAGAATATGGAAAATAAAACCTGATTTCTTGCTGTCCATCTGATCAGATGTGAGTTTGGACTTGTTTAAGCAAATCCTCCAGGAAGTTCAAAGCTGGAGCTCAGCCAGCCTGTGCTTCCAAGGAAGGTAAGTTCATGATAATACCGAGAGAAAGGAAATGGGAATTTGGGTATAGCAATAAAGTTGCTAGATAGGTTTTTGAACATATCTTAAAGGAAATGTTATTGAACACCCAGTATTCAGTGTTGAAGCAGAACTTTTTGCAAGGCTATTGAGAGTTTTGAAAAAAATTTGCAAATAGATTCACACACAGCTTGTGTTTCTGCTGTGATATGCATGGCTGTGACTTCAGCCATGATCAAGTGATTATTCAGCTTTACCTATTGCAAGCTATTTGTCAGCCAACCAATTGCTGTGGTAGTGTCTTCAGAACTACTTTGGACTATTCACCTGAACAAAATGTCTTTTTCTGTTGTTTGTTTTCCTTAGGGATGAAAAAAAAGCTAATATTTTGGTAGTAATAGCAAAAAACTGGAAGCAAGCATTGCTTTAGTCCACAGTGAGGCAGTCATGGTTTACCAAGTGTGTCTTGTTTTAATCCATTTAACATGTTTACGGAGATGAAATGGAAATTTTGCAACATATACCACTATTCTGGGGAGAATTGTTTTGAAACTTTTCCACAAGTGTAAGTTACATCTGTTTAGTAGTATTGAGTGTAGGTTTCTGTCCATTTTATTAGGGAAGTCTGTTGGCCACATGTTTTTCCTCTATTAATTGTGGGGAAATATTGATTGTGTACCTTGTTAGTGAATTACTACCTACAGTAGGTTTTCATTTGAAAAAATGGCTGAGCGGGGGCATAAAGAAACGCTTGACTGAGCACTGGGCACTGCAGAGCTCTGCTTGTTGGCAGTCCAACACGATGTGTTGCTTTAAAGTAGGTCTTTGAAGGTATGTAAGGGAGAAAGCTCTCGTCTCCATTGCTGAAGAACAGCACAGGACAAGTTGCTAGGACAAAGATGTAAGAATCTTTAATAGAGAGACTTAGAGGGGACAGGCACCATGTTTCTGCAGGTCAACTTTGATCTTTTAGTAACCAGTCAATATTAGCATCCTATTTGAATGGAACTACTCAAATAGGGAGAAGCTGCACGTGCCTCTCAGAAGAATGGGGAGAGAAGGAAGTTTTCTTTCATCTGAAATCTCTGGCTAAGTAATAGCAAGGCATCCTGACTTATCTACTTGCTGCAGTTTAATTTTGTCAGAAAACAGTCACTTGCTGAAAACTCACATAGCATCCTTTAGCACTGTGCCTTGTTCACATTAGGCTTTGTCTTTTATTTCCTCATGCCAGCACATTTTAAAACTTGCCTGGGTTTACTGCTGCAAAGAGGCTCTTCTGTTATACAGCCCTGGCTCGAGTGTGAGTGTTTGGGGTGTTGATATCTGTCTTGCTTCACTCTCAGTTGCAGTTCAGAGCTGTGGTTGGCCTTTCTCCAGTAATTCGGCTGTCAATATTTTAAGGGTGGACATTCAAATATGTGCAAGCTGGAAATAATTGTTGAAATGCTTTTTTTCAGTGAAAAAGGAATGGATGCAGCATAAGGTTATTTGCTTGCAAAAGAATTGCAGTGTTCAAGTGGACAGTTTCAAAACGACCAACCTGTACATATTAATATGAATAGTTTTAACTTGGTTGAGTATGAACGATGTCAGATTGTTTCCTTGTATTAAAAATATGCATGGCATGAGATAGATGTATTTTGATGAGACCATATGTCTGATTGCTTGCTGCTTCCAAGTTGTAGTGTGTTTATGCTCCAGCACCTCACTGAGAAGTGTGCAGTTGCCCTCTGTGCCCATGTTGTGTTGCCTTCAAATAACAGTGTTTCTGGGCAAGCAAAATTTCCCTGGCACCATGCACAATATGGAGTTGAGGCCTTCTATTGCCAGCTTTTTGGAGGAGAGACCTGTTCCTTCTATTTATATCCAAGGCATCTGTTAACAAACAGTGTCTGCTAAACTACTGTGTTTTACAGGAGGACCTGGTTATTCTGACCTAGACCTGGGACCTTGGGATGTTCTGCAAACAACACGAGCTGGTCCCTGTATCAAGTGTTTGTAAGCAAATATTAGAAAGGTAGAGCAAGTTAGGAGGATATCCCCTCACCAGTGTGATTATTTTATTGCTGGAATACAAGAAAAATAGTCCTCAGAATGCCACGATTTAACAGTGTTTGGCATAAAGAACCATGCTAAAGAATCTGCATTTCTGGCTATAAAATTAGTTCTGTGATTCAAAGCACTACATGACTGTGTCTTGTGAAACATCTCTCTTCTATTAATACCTCATTCTAATAAAGTGGAAAGCACTGAAAACTGTCAGAGGGTCAGATGGGCTGGATAGTTGTCATATGGTTTATTGGTATTTACTCACTTGACTCTGACATAGTATACTGCTAATTGGCAGGCAGGCAAATGAGTTGGCAATAAATCTTTCTGCAATGCTCTTGACAGCATGCAAGGGGATAGGAGAGGGAAGGAGAAGCTGTAATAATATCTTGCCTAGGGCGAAAATAACAGCACAGAAATCCCAGAAATCAGAGCTGAAAGAATAAAGGAAACTTCACAGGAAGGAAAGCTATGTGTGCAGAAAGTTCCATTGCACTGAGAGCGGCTTGAGAGAAGGAATTGGAAACAACCTTCCCCAATCTCCAACACACTGGGTTTTATAATATCTTCTTTGGGGATCTCTCATGGAAAGCAGTGAGGAGCCCTCTGCATGAAAAAAAAATGGCTCTAAGCCTGGAGCTATGACTAGTCCAAGTTACAAACAATAAGGGTTTGTTTGATTTTTGTGTTTTATGTTGTCCTCAGGGTTGTTGCAGACCCACGCCTGCTTTGTCTTTCTCTTACACTTGGATTTAATGTGCAGCATAGAGAGTCCTCTAAGCTAACATGGTAGAAGCCACTCTGGTTCTCTTTCATGCCTCTTAATTATGCTGCTTTTGGGTTTTGAGGGGCATCCTTCAATAACCACACTAAAATCAGAGGTGAAATTTGATAGTACTGTGGGAATGTAGCCTTCGACCCAGGACACAAATTGCTACTTAAATTTGAAAACTGAGAACCAGCTGCATTTGGTAGTTGTCTCAATGTATGTTTCTCAATATTTTATTGAGATTTGGAGCATGGAGAGGCTGAACATGAATGCAGTTGGTGCCCAGTGGGACACTCACTCACTTCAGTGCTGAAGAGGTTTAATGGAACCCAGTCTTCTTTCCTGGAAAGAAAAGCAAAGAAAAACAAGTTCTGCTGGTGATAGTGACTGCATTAGGATAGAAAAGAAAGAAGACACTAGATAATTCACTGTGGGTAAAGAGATTAAAAACAATCAAAAAACCAACCAGAGAAACACAAGAAGGTTTTCAGGGCCTTTCCAGAAATTTCAGTCAACAACCAGAAATCCAGACGTATAACAGCACTGGATTCCTGTACTAGAGAAAATATTTTTTAAAGAACAAGAGGGAAGACGGTGGTTCAAATTGGTTTCCTCAAATCATATTAAAATGCCTAACTTGTGGTTCCAGCATTTGAAGACGACTGCCAAAACCCTGTAACGTCTGTCCATTACGATGGTCACCACTGCTCTTGTTCATTCGCTTGCTCATTCCCCTTTATCTCAGAGAGGAAAAAAAGTAGCTGTTCCCTTAGTGAAATTTGATGTGTTCTTTTGGGAAGCAGTAAGGAGAGGCTGGATGGATGGTAGGATGGGGGGTGACTGCTGTATTTACTGCCTCAGACCCTACTGCTTGCTTATTTCATGACTAACAGACTTCCAGAAGGAAAGCAGGGTTTAAGGAAAGAAATAACTTTTCACGGACATAACAGGCCCCAGAAGATTACCCTGAGTTACTTTAAATTTGATTAAACTCATGCCAGGATATTGCTTTCAGATACTCTGTTCAAGAGGAAAGAGCTTTAAAAAGTGTAAGGAATTTGGGTCACAAGTTAACATCTTTTTTTTCCACTGTTCTCCTTCCTCTCTGGTTAATAAACTGCAGCATGATTTGGAGAACTCATCATGTACAAGAACTGCAGAAATAGCCCATATTACAGTCTGGTGACTCTTGCATGCAAAACACACAGTTTGTGGTATTCTTTCTGCTTTATCTCAGTCACCAGCTGTGTAACCTCTATCAGAGAGACTCTTGCTGAACACAACTCTACAGGTGATGTGCTCGTTTCCACTGCTGTTATTCCCTGATTTTTTCCCACTATGAGCATCACTAAAATAGATGTCTACATCATGTTGGCTTCCATTTTAGCTCTCAACAACCTAAATGCAAAGGAATCTCTTTTATTGCAGTCTTCTAGTATCTATTTCTAAAAAGCTATAATAGGAAAATGCTTGTGATATGATTTGAATTCACCCAACACAGCTTTTTTTTAGGTATTTTATTCTCCCAATACCTCTCCAGAATAAGTGGACAAGAATAGGGTAGGTGAGTCCAGCTGAGGTTAAAGTGGAGACTTGTGGCAGAGCATAAACTAAGCTTGGGTCTCTCATAACAGAAGCAAATATATTTATTTTTCTAGATTAAAAAAAAAAATGGAATTGCTTCTAATCTTTAAAAGGTGCATCTTGGATGTTTTCCATTAGGCAAAAGCATAAGATGGTGTTAATGTGGGAGGGAGTGTAAGAAAAGGAAGAAACAAAAGACATTTTTCACAATCCCTGGAAAGACTTAAAAAAAATTAAAGGTATTCATGCACTAGGGGGAAGAGTATGAAGAGAGCACACACAGCTGCTATCAAGAAAATTATGCAGGGCTGATCAGATGACAAAAATGTTGGAATATGCTTCAGGAACTATAACAGCCTCGCTGAAGGAAATCTGGTAGAAGTTCCATAAGTAAACTGGAACTTTTGTTGATGAAAAACTGTTCTGCTGATGCACTTTTAGTTATAAAATAATGTTCAAGCTCTCCCTACTGCTGGATTCTTACCTGGGGAAGTCCTTACTGGAATTTAGATGAGTTTCTAGCACGAAAGAAAACTAAGTAACTCTAATTTTTGCATATTCTGGTGTACAATTTTGGTACCCTTTTATGGGCAGAATCTCCGGATCCTGGGCATCTGGGAAATTCCAGTCCTGTCATACTGACATGGAGTCAAGGGCTTTGTCCTTTGCAGAGGAAGGCACTTCTACACATCCCCTGAGCACAGGGAAGGGCCATGGAAAGCATGGCTTATCTGTGCACTCACGGCTGTCACCCTGAGGTGTGAACAGCCCTTCCGAGCTGGGGCTGCAGGTGGCTGTGAGGTGCAGGTCCTGACAGCCCTGCAGCAGTGTCCTGGGAGGGAAGGTGCATGTTTCTCAGGGGATAATGTGTTTTCTGCAGTGTTGTTGTGCACAGACAGCTTCCAGCGCCCTTCCAACACTCACCTCTCCAGTGCTGAGGCCTCTAGGAGGAATAGACAGGATTCCTTTTGTTAGATGCAAGTTTTGACTTGTTGAATTAACTTTCCTAAAAGAAAATTCAGAAGTCAGGGGGCAGTGGGAAGAAACCAAAATTCAAAATATTCCATTTGAACATAATGCAAGCACTTTTTAGGTGAAGATGGTCAAGCAGTTGGAGAGGTTGCCCAGACAGGCTGTACAGCCTCCCTCTTTAGGATTATTTGAAACCAGACCTGACCAGTCTGCTGTAGCTGATCCTGCTTTGAGGAGGGGGGTTGGACTAGATGATTTCCAGAAGTTACTTACTATTCAGCAATTCTGTGGAGTTTTTTAGGCAGGTGGGATATGGCATAAGCACTTAGAATCGTAATCATCTACTGAATAACCACTCCTAGTGATATTTCAATGTGCCAGTATGTAGAAATAAATAGGAATAGCTGTTGGCTGATTTTCAAGTGAGTGTATGATAACATGTATGGTAACAGAAACATATCTGTGCCTTAAAGTTTCCCTCTCCAGTGACAGATTCTGCCAAGCCAGTTTACAGGAAATTGAGCAGTGTCATTAATTCAAGATTCTTGGAGTTAGTAATTTGACATCAAAAGCAGGCTTTCATAGCTATTTTACCACCAAGATCAAAGACAGCAAAAACTAGACAGTCCACTCATCTGCCTTGCTAGAGATGTGTAAAAACAAGGAAGTTCCTGTTTGGTCCAAAAGCTGTGCACGTGAAGTTGGATGTGCAAATACACACCAGTGTGGCCAAGTGTGAGGAACTGGGTCCCTTGTGACAACCTGGGGGCCTTTACGACCCACAGTGGAGGGAGTGTTTGTGACTGAAAACTCCTGAGTTGTCGGCTGTGCTCAGAGCACACACGAACACAAAACACACTGCTGCCCATGCTGTGCTCCATCAAAACAGCAGAGAGGGGAGCGATGCTCACCTCTTGCAGAGGGACTTGGCAGCCACTTGCAACCCCTCCCTAGGAAGTGATAGTTCTGGTTCAGCTATTTCTGCAGTCCATCTCTTTCCAGCCACATCCCTAATTCACAAACTGGGAAACTCTCCAGGCTGGACCTGGACTCTGGCCTAGTTTTGCTGCAAGGAAGTGATGAGATCAAATTATGGCCAAGTAAAGGCAGCATAATGAAAGATTGTACAGGTTTTGAGACTGGTCGGAAGGTCTTTCAGATTTTGCCCAGGAAGTCACAGGCTATGGTTTTGGCATCTTGAGGCAGAAGAATTTTTGGTAGCAGTGAGAGAAGCTCATCTTTCTGTTCCATTCTCTTGTCTGCTGACAAATGCCATATGGCATCAAGCTCTGCAATTTCCACTCATTGTCACAGCAGTCACGGTCATAAGCCATCTTGTTACAGCAGTCAGCTCTTTATCACTTTGTTAGAACAAACAGATGTCAGCCTGATGTTCCTGCTGCACACATGGGTGATGAAATAATTAAGGCTGTGTCATAATAAGAGTGACCAGCAACCCCGTAGCCACGTGGAAGCACAGGGAGGCAGGTCTCACTATCCTGAACTATTCTGCTGGCTGGGTTGGCTTTAGTTTTGGTCTGACATTGACTTTCCAGCTGGTTTTTGGCAGTTTATCTGTCCAGAGCAATAGGAGTTGCATATTCTTCATATAGATTATTAACATCAGAGTATGGATTTTGTGTATTAGACAGAGTAAACTGTTCTCAGCCTTCTGTCTGAAAGAGACCTGGCTGTGATCCAGAACTGAGGTTTCCAGGTAGGGTTGCAATTGGGTCAGCATGTCTGGTTTTGAGCAGAATACTGGTTGAGGATGTGAAAGGGGTTGTCCTTCACTGCTTTCCCACATTGCAATGATTAACAATAAATCAGTTAATGACAGTACAATGATAGCATATATCTTCAGTGGGTAGGTAAGTTGAATTCAGTATTTCTCCACCTCGTATGCCTCCTATTTACTGAAAAAGGAAAAAACCCTAACCAACAGGCGAAAACAAAGAAATATTCTTACATTATTTTGTAATTTCTGACATTCCTGAAGGAAGATGGATAACGTTGTGTCTACGCATAGCTTAAGGCTTCTCCTACATTTACATCTGTAAAAACTGCCTAATTGAAGGTGGTCTGTAGTATGCCCCCTTGCTGCTCTTCAGGGCTGACTCGTAAGTACAGTACTGTAGCAATGAGTGCATCTAGGTATCAGATCTGGCTGGGATTTCATTTAAGAGAAGGGGAGCAGCTATCTCTTTGAAGGCAAGGAAGTGCCAGTGATTTAAAAAGAGACCATAACAATAAAAGGAGACTTTATCTCTTACAAGGCAGGTTTGGTCTGATACCATTTCATACCAAGCCTGATCTGTGGGTCATTCAGTAATATCAGAAAAGTCATGTGCTCACTTATGTGACAACATAACTTTAAAAAAATAGTATGGTTGGACTTTATTTTCCTGCATATTTTTTTTTTTTTACAGTCATTGCTGGCTTACACTGGCTATAGAATTAGGTCAATTGCTTTGTGGTATCCTGGTGGAATTCACTTTACCATGTGTGTTCATATGATGACCATGATCTCTGTTACCCATGAGGACCAAATAGCAGAACTACGGAGCCAAATACATTTATTTTTTAATCTTGAAGTAAGATTTAACAGGCTTGTTTCCTGTGCCATAAGCAAATCTTTCATTCCTGACCTGATATTAAAACAAAATTACAATTTTTTTTCCTATTGAGTTTTACAAAGCTGAACTTTGAAAGCTGCAAGAGTGATTTGGATGGGACATGAGCTAAATGTTAACTCATGTAAAAACAATCCAGTTAAAAAGCCACTTCCAAACTACTTAGTGAGGATTTTTTTTCTTACATTTCCTCAGAAGCACATGGATCTGGTGCAAAGCAATAATTTTTGTGTAGCAGTTCTTTAATTGTAAATGCAACTGTTTATTTTCTGTTCTAAATGGACATCACTGTCTGAGTAATACTAATTCAGAAGAGAAAGCAGTCAGATTTCATAGAATCATGCAATGACTTGGGTTGGAAGGGACCTTAAAGACCATTCATTCCAACCCTCCTTCATGGGCAGGGATACCTTTCACTAGACTAGGTTACTCAAAACCTGTCTGATGTGGCAGAGAACACTTACAAGGATGGAGCATCCACAGCTTCTCTGGGCAGCAGGTTCCAGGGTCTCATTATCCTCATTGTGAAGAATTTCTTCCTTGTGTCCAATCTAACTCTGCCCTCTGTCAATTTGAAGCTGTTCCCCTTTGTCCTGTCATTACATGCCCCTGTAAGTTTTCCTCCAGCTTTCCTGTAGAACATTTCTAGGTACTGGGAGACTGTTGTAAGGCTCTGTGAGGCAGATGCATTGGAAATGTAATAGAGAATGAAAACTAAGCTGGAATTGTAACACAGTAGAGCAGACCCTGCACTCTCCTGAATGCCCTTAATGTAAAATATGGCAGAGAACTGAGAGGTTGCAAATTCATCCAAAGACAGAGAAGCTAAAATGAGACTTCAATGTTTTATGTAACCATTGCGTATGCAATTTTTTAACAGCCTCTGTTAAAATGTGCTGTTAAATAAATGGGTCAGTGTATATCTATGAATCATGAACAGAAAATGACAAATTTCTGAGGACCATTTTATGCTCAGTGACAAGTTTAGAGCTGGATGACAAGATATGGGTAGAAAAAAATTGCTAGTCTTTTATTTAACACTGTTTGGAGCACTGTTGACCAGGATACTGTATAAAAATGAGTGACATCAACTTTTACTAAGATGGAAGCAGATGGAAGTTACATGAGGGTCATATGCCAACACTGAGGGATCAAGGAGTGAAACTTGCATCACAATTTCTGGACAGTTACAACTCTGAATCTTCATTAAATTTGAGTTGTGTAGAGGCGAAATTGTTGTAACAAATGTTGTAACTCTGTTTTCTTGCGTATGTGATAAAGCAGATAATGAACTATGGAGGGTTTGTATCCAGTTATTCCTAATAAGGATAACTTCAAAAGAAATTACTGTTGGGGATGAGCAAATACTCATTTGCTTAGGATATCTGGCACCATTTACATCTTTTTGTTATGGCAGAGAGAATTTTTCATGCTGTAGAAGTCTGGGTCTATCAGAATTAGCTGTGAAGTCACACTAAATGTGATGGATAGCTTTTATTCTCTCAAGAAAAGCGATAATTCAGGGAAGGCCTGGGTTTTCAATTTTAATTTTGAGATTTTGTTTATCCTCAGGAATATATTTAATCTAAAGCAATCAGGAAAAATAAACTTCTCAAAATTAATAAAAGAAACATATATTCATCTTCAAATCAATTTCTTTACATTTCTCTTTAGCAATTAAACCCAGAACCAATTATTTCCCCCCAATCTCTAACTTAGAGATTTGAATCACTAATTCATCAAAAAAGCCAAGGGCCCTGTAGTGAATGTTGTGACACTTACACCCTCTTGTGAATCAAAGCCAGACTTCTCAAAGCTCCAACTGTGCTGAAGGCCTGGAAAATATTTTTCTTTGGCATCTAGCACCCCTGGAGCCCCTTGCAGTAGAACTGCTCCAATTAATGTCCATCCTGGTTGATCTGGACCGCCTCCCCATGCAGTAGGGCAAAATGGGGGACATATTTTCTGTCATTGTGGAGAACATTGTTCTGGTTCATACAAGTGTTGCCCCCTCCACCTGCAACAGGCTCATTTCAGGAAGAAATGCAACATCTCTGGCTGACTTACACTGAAGAATCTTACTGGGCTTGCAGAGTTACTTGGAGAACTGAGCTCTTTAGTCTGTTAAATGGAATAGTGCCCAGTGTGGCTAGTAAAAGTAAGAACACTGTTAAAGTCATTACCAGAGCAAAAACGCCAGCTAACTTCAAATAGGCTGATGGCTTTTTGAAACAGGGCCAAGCTTCTTTTGATACTGAGAATCCTGCCAGTTACCAGCCCTTTATACATGTATACATAAAAAGTTCCTTTTTAGCTTGAACTGCAAAAACAAGACATGTGAACTCACTGTCCGCTTATCCATCCCCATTCCTTTCCCTCTCAGCTTTTTAGCCCCACTGCTCAATTTGCACCGACTCTGAAATAAGCTTTGAATGGTCATTAAACTCTCTGATTTGGGGAACACCAGGAACTGAGTTGAGAAAGGAGCTGCTGCTGATGTTGCTTTGCCAGGAGAGGAGGGACAGCCCAGGACCCGTGCAGCAGCAGCCCAGTGGGTTTGGTGGTCACCTAGATGGTGACTGGACACTGTGTGGGCTGCCTCTCGCCCACAGGGTGCTGGGCGGATGCTGGAGGAAGCCGGGTTGTTGCTGGGAAAGATGGTGGGGAAGTCAATCTTCAGTGTGCCAGCAGGAATCCGGGCTTTGCTAACTGCTGCCTGCAGAACAACTTGTGGTGAGAGCAGGTGTGGAGAGGGACTGCTCAGGCCTTTGCTGAGCCTGCTTTGCTGCTTCTGGCAAAGCAGGGCTGAACTTACTTCGCTGTTCAAGTAATTCTTGTACTCTGAAGTAACAGCAAAAACAGTCTTGCTAACACTGAAGCCAACAGCAAAACTCTGGCCTTCCTATTGTGTTTGGTTTCATTGCAAGCCTGCTGTCGTATTCCTTTAGAACTAGGGGCCTTTGAAATCATTGTAGAGATCGACCTTCCTGTGACAGGGATAGCTGGGTTTGTCTTTAAGGGCTCCCTTTTCTGATGAAGAGATCTGAGAATGGAAGGTTTTGGGGGATGATGCAGTGGTCAAGGGAAGCTCTTTGTGGTAGAAATCACACGATCTTGTTTGGTTTGGCTCCTTCCTATTCCTTACATATATAACAACCTGCTTAAAAAAGTGTCAACTTCTGTCCTGTAAAAGTTACAGGCTATAGGGTTTCTCTTCAGAGATGTGCAGCTTCGCTATATCTCTGTTTTTGGTTGTGGCTTTTCCCTACCAGATGTTGCCACCACGAATTCTCTGAAGAGAGACTACTTTCTGTTGAAGGTCCTCATCTGTGAAATGGCCTTCTGCTGGTCTAGTAATAGCTGTGTACTATCCAGGGCAAATGAGAGGATGAAAAGACAATGGATCTTGGCTGATGTTACTTACCTGACTCCTTATCTATAAAGGAGAACCTACTGAGATGATTCTGCTTTCCTTCAGTTTCTGAACACATGTTTTAATGGGTTTATATTTTCTATATATTTTTAATATATACAAACAGTCTCTTCTTCATTCTCTAGGACCAATACAACAGGCCAACCAATATTCTTTTTCTTATAGAGAGGTTAACATGACTTGCAGTCTTACTGTAAGTGGGGTGGAAAGACACGTGTTGAAGTGATTATGTGTAAAGAATCTTTTCCAGCATGTAATCCCTGCACTCCTTTTATAAACAAACACTAATTCATGTGGTCTGTCTTATGGAAAACATTGGTTAGGATTTAACAGGATTTTTGTGGAAAAAGTGAGTGGAAATCTGAGAAGGAAGCAGTAAAGGAGCTAGATCCTGACAAATTAACATGAGAGAAAACAGAGGTATCATGACATGGTTGCTGAAAGATTTGTCCTCCTACCTAAAATGACTAAATACCTCACGCAGGCAGTCTCTACATGGGTCTGAAACAAACCACTTTGAACTGAAAATGCAGACATATGCTTTGAAATGAAGGTATTTTCTTTGTCACTACCAAGCCTGCAGCTGTAGTACCACAGAAAGAGTCTGCTGTAAATCAGTATTTCCATGCAGGGGGAAACCTTCTGTTTCAGCACTTCTTTTATTTTCTGTGCTTTGGCTCAGGCCCACCACACGCTATTACTCTGCACCAAGGTGTCATACCACAGCACTGGTCCTTTTTTTGGCAAGTACATGGACATCACACCCGAAATATCCTTGGGTTGCATTATCTTTTTTAATAAAAACTTAAAGACCCTAAAATTAAAACTACGAAGACTTTAATTTATAAATTTAAATTTTTTCTGAACAGTTAGAGGGTATTAGTAAGACTGCTAGTATCTTGTAATAGCAGTTGGAGACATAATGTGATATTTTGTTATCGTTTTGGGGATTTTTTTTTTTATTTTGTTGCGGTTTTGTTGTTTTTTTTTTTTTTTTTTAAGTCTATCGTAGGTCAAAGGGTCTTTCTGAGGGTATGGGAGGACTGTGCCAGTACTGCTGCTGTGTCAAAGGTAAGGGTTGGAAAAAAAAATAAGATGTTCAAGAAGTAACATCCTGGCATTTAAATTTCCAGGCAGCTGTGTGAGCTGCTGTTTCTTCCTACATCAGCAGTGTCTCACGGGAAATGGCTGGGACAAGCTGCTGGATGTTTTTACGTCACTGTAGTGAATCTGCTCTTCCTGAAAAGCTGGAACCTATTTATTTTTAACAGCCTCACTTATTTCCCAAGGGTCAGCATGTTTTCACATACTGCATTTTAAAAATTTCTGAGGCAGAAATGATGATTAGATCTGTCAGTCCTCTCACAATGGAAGATTTTGTTGCTGCACACACCCTTGTCTCTTTTTAGGGTGGTAAGCCATGAGGTTTTGAGACAAGAATAAAACAAGTGACATTTTTCACTTTTGGACAGTCCCTCCATTTTGCTGTGGTCATAGCCCAGATCTAGAACCCTGTTGTTTGAGATAATTTGGCAACGAAAGTCAGACGCCAGCATGTGCAAGGCGAGCGTGTGGACAGGCTGTGCAGGCTGTCTACTTGAGTCTTGCTTGAAGGCTTTTGGGCTTGCCATTCATCTCTTACCTGCTAATTGATTTCTCTTGCAATTGGTAGTCTTCCCTCTTCCCCCTGCACAGGGCCTGCTGGATCTCCTGCTGCAGGCACATGTGAGGAGGGGTGTTGGTGCAGGCACAGCTGCTGTGGCACGTGAGGAAGGGTGCAGCTGGGCCACAGGCTCTGGAAGAAAAGAGGGTTAAAGTCACCTGAACTAATGTTCCCATGAAACACAGGAACTGATCAAGGACACAGGAATGAAATGGAGCACAATGTGCTAGGTTGCTCTCTTAACTGACTGGTTTCACAGCTGGCTCATGAGAAAATCTGAAGTTGCTGCTGTTTGTTTTAATATGCAACGAAAACACATGAGGATTTTCCAGAAGACTGGAATTCTAGTTCCTAACTGGCTGTAAGAGCAACTCTTCTGCTCTTTCAGTGCAGCATATTCTTGACATGTGAAGTGTGGGCCCTCACTAGAGAGGTGTTTATCAGTGACTGTGCTGCTCTTCCAACACGCATGGATATTCTGTGAAACCGTGAAAGCATGTGGCAGTCACTGTTCTTTCTCTGTCTAGATCTGAGGGAATTAGAGCTTCAGCAAAACACAGTGTTCCCTAACACCATGTCGAGGTATCCATCCAACCCTGCTATGGAAGAGAAACATTTAAAGAAGCTGGTAGCACATAACTATGGCTCTGTCATCATTATCTTTCTTCTGAGAAATCTTCGTTGCATTTAGGTGTAAATACTTTCAAGGGGGCTTTAAAGACTTGAGTACAACAGTTACTACCACCCACAGAAACAGCTTTTATAAATAAATCTTACTAGAACTGTTCCAAATATTTCCCCTTCTTAATTAATTGTTCTTAGAACTATACTCAGGATGTATTACCTTACTGTAGATGAATTAGGACATTAGATGACTATTCCAGAAGTGCAAATACCAGCGATTCTAAAGATATATTAGCTATTTAAAATCACTTGTGGTTAAAGTGAATTGAGAGATTAGTGTTAGTAAAAGTGGGAAATGTTTATATATTTAAGAGTTCCTCTACTGTAAATGTCAGGCTTTTGAAATAAGTTGCACTGCAACCCAGATAATGGGTTGCTTTTAATTTATTACTTCAGGTAAAGAACTAACCAAAGTACTTCACTGCAGCAAGTAAGTTGAAGGGTTTTTTAAAATTCAATTCATACATCCTGGCTGGATATCTACAGGGAATTGATAAACCACCCAAAAATTCCTTTTTCAGAAGCAGTTAAGTATGAAGTAAAGTCTGGGATGGATCATTTAGGCTTTGTCTTTGCTTTGAGTTGTTCTAAAGGCCTTTCTGAAGCAGACATTTCTTTATTATGATTATTTTATTAAAAATAAACAGTGGTAAAAAAACAGGGACAAATGCTTGCATTTTTTGTTTTTCAAGCTTCAGTAAAAACTCAAAATGAGTTATTTCAAAGGCACTGGCATCCTCCATTACTGATAAGAACACAGAGAAGTTACATTGCTGATGTAAAGTCCCAGCCCAGTGGCTCTTTTCCAGGAAAATCGAGAACCAAGGTAAATATCTCCTTGGAAGGATACCATTGATTACAAACTTCCCAAAACTGGAGCTAGCTCTGAACTGGTTTTGTAAAGCAATTTCTTAGTTAAAATGACTGAATAACTACCATAATATCCCAGATCAGGAAGAATACCTGCCTAATAATTACAGTTGGTAAAATTTGAGGTATGTTTGTAACTCCCTCTTTGGGGTTTACTGCTATCAAAACAATAAATTTTTTCTTTGGATACTTACACTTGAAGGAATTTTCATGTATGAGTCTGAATGCTGTTTTAATACACAGCATTAAAAAAAATCCCTACATTTCATTTCTTCACGGGTCTTTTATGTGGAATCCCTCACCAGTAATGGCATTTTCAAGGCAATAAGAAAAGTAGGCAATAATCCTGCAGGCACAAGCACTGAGTCAAAGTCAAGGCACTGGCAGAACATCATTCCAATACCCTCCTGTTGGTACCATGGGCATTGTCCTGATTAGAGCAATGTGTCAGCTAGACTAAGCTGAAATTACCTTGATTGTCACAGTGCAGTCCAGCAGTTCCAGGACAAAGGTGCTGTGAATTCAGTCAGGTGGTGAAGATTCATTCATGGCACAACCAGCTGTGATGGACTTGTGTGTGGCCAGGTAGTGGGCCAGCTTTGAAGCTCCAGGATAACCTGGCAGTCTAGATCTGAACTTACTACAAAATTGCATTTTTCTCTTCTAGGGAGGTTGGGAGGAAACCTTGTGCTCTTAAGTGATAAATATCTTTTTTTAGCACACCTTGCCCCTGATAGCAGAAGCTGTCCATATAGTGTTTTAGCTTCCTCTCTTATTAATGAGCGAACAGGAAAGATTGTTCTGGGTGTGACTCAACCTCAATTAACTTCAGTGATCAGGGATTATGCTGGTCCATTGAGTTTCTCTCAGGTTTGGTGGGCTGCCAAAATTCATCATGGCAACGTGAGGGCTTCTTACAAGTAAGGCTTGAACTCAAATTCATTCATTTATCTTTCTTTCAGTGGGAAGCCACACAACTGCTTGCACTGGCACCTGTCAACAGAATGGTGAGAATCCTTCACAAAGTGTTTCTCTCCACAGCTTTCTTGGACAATATATCCCTCAATTTCCTACTGCCCTAATCACTGGGGGAAATGTTCAGCTTCAATTTTCTGGGCAAAGTTTAGTTCTTGTGTTCACATTTCCCTTCTAGAATAATGGCCTTCACAATTAGCTCACTATGCGATTTCCTTTGATAAATTTAGCTCCAGTTCAAAGTGTTACAATTCATTTATATTACAGTAAATACACTTGATCTTGGAAGAGAAGAGGTTTCAGATCACTCTGAGACTTGGGGAGACATTTGAAAATCCTAGTGAAAAGGCACAGAAAATCCTGGCAAAGCATTGGCTTGGAAAAACCAAATGAGCTGGCAGATTTCATTTGGCTCTCTTGTTACTCTTGGGCTGACAAAAGGAGGAAAGAAGAAGGGGAGAACAGCAACCAAACCAATATCCCTTGAGGCTGAACTCTTCCTTTGATAGAAAAAGCAGTTGATGCTGCAATGCAAACCTCCTTGCTTGGTAAGGACACCCTCAAACTCATTCTCAAGGGATTTCTCGAGGGGAGAAAAGCACTTGCTTCTGCACCAGTGACCTTGCTGCTTACGTTGTCAGAGTTGCCTGCAACCTCAGCCAGTTTTGAGCTAGAGGTGCCTGCCTTAGTCTGAACTGTGGACTTGATGTTGCTCCTGACATAGGTGTGGACTTCAGGAGACAAGCTGCCTCCTCGTCCACCGAAAAATAACACTGGAGATTTCCTTCTGCTGGTGATCTCTCTTCCCTTAGAAAATCAGAACCAATCCTCTGCAGCAGCTGTTGTTTGTGGTGCATTAATGTTTGGTATGCATTAGTGTTTGAGCTTGGGCCAGTATTCTTATTATCCGTCCTTTGTCCTGATGTCCGAAATATCTTATTTCATTGCAGATGCACGTCATTATCTGAATACTGGCCTCACCTCCATGGTCACAGGGATTATTTTGTTGTGATTAGATAGCTGTAACTAGGATAATCCCCCTACTTTTTCACGCAAAACCAGTTCAGTGCCTCCCTGTTCTCGTCTCTCTTGCAGAAGCATAAATGCAGAGTTGCCTGGCCTTTGTTTATCGGGTGATGGTAGGGAACAGCTGGGCTCCAACTGCAATTTTGGATAGTTCCCAAGCTGTAGAGTCAGAATTTGTGAGTGTAGACTGTTTAGTTACTGCTGCAGCTAGCACGTGCCTGTGTTTATTTGCACCGGGAGCAGGCACAGGCTGAAGCTGGAAGATGTGCTGAGCAGTTGAAGGAGCAAGGCTGTAGCCTCACTGCTGCTGACTGCTGCAGTCCCAGAGCCTGTGACATCTGGCTGCAGCAGCTTGAGGCCATATGAAATGGAGGGGGGGAACACATGGTGTTTCAAAGCCCTCAAGTAGGCATGCATCAAATCTTAATTTTCCGTCCCTCAGCTCATGGTGTGTCTGAATGTACACTTCCATGTGTGGACTCAGCAGGCTGTGGTTCATGAGCAGAGCTCCAATGGTATCTCCACAGAGCAGGACACCATGCAGCTTGCTCAGTCTCTTCCTGTGGGGATGCAGGTGTGATGTGCTGTGCACAGTCCCTCCTTGCTGTGCAGCCTGTGCATTTGCTGTGCCTCTGGAAAGAGGCAGGAACTGGGCCTGTTTACAGCGTGAGGGAGAGCTGACCACAGTATTACACGCTGCCCTGCTTTTAGGCTTCGTAGTCAGGCATGGGGTGCAGCCTGAACAACACGGGCTCTTCAGTGCTGGATCAAGGAGGTGTTTGCAGCATTGTTTCTTGCGGTAATTTGCACACTCAAAGCTGCTTTTTAAGACCATGTAACCCAAACTGCAAAAATAAAATGCCCTCCTAAGAAACAAGACTTGAGGAATAAAAGGAAATAAGGTTTTGTTAGGGAAGGGTCTAGAGAGAAAAAGAGGAAATATAAACAGTGTGCATAAACTTCTCTCCATCCCAGTTTTATGCTCCCTCTTGGCAAGGGTGGGCTTGTTTGCTTTTTCCTACAGAAGTCAGTATCTATAACCTCTCTCTAGATCCAGGACTTCCTGCTTCACAGATGCTGTTGGGAGACAGAAGGCAGCTAGATGTCTCCACTCCACTGCAGTTCTCACCAGATTTTTGTATGGACATTTGCTCAGTTTAATTCCATCTCTCTCTAATTCAATAGGTGTGAGGGAGGACCGCACCAAACAAAGTCCCATCTGAAATCTGTTGTTTTATCTTTCTTTTCCTGTGAGTTTGAACTCTTGTCCCCCAGCTCACAGCCTCCTTGTGATACAAAGACAATGCATGATTTGTTAGAGTTATTTTTAAGATCTGTGTGCAAATCATAGAGATGCAAATGTACACAAGAGGAGAAACTGAACTTTTCTCAAAGGACACCTTACTTTAGAGGTAAAAAAGTAGACTAATCTGTGCTCACTGTTCACCAGCTACTGAGGTGCCATGTGTTCAGAGTTAGAAGGACCATTAGGATAACTGTCTGTCTTCCTGAATAGCGGAGCTGAGAGAATCCCTGCTGCAAACCTCTGCAGCAAGATTACAATATCTAGAAAGATATCCAATCAGTCTTGAGTTGAAGACTCCAGATGGAGCAAACTGTGTCCACGGAAGTGATTGCAAAGGCTGATTAGTCTCTCTAAGACTCAGAAGACTTTGTTTAGCTTTGCTTTTTCAGATACTGCATCCAAATCTGACTCCTTAATATGTCTTATACTGCTTATTGTTAACAGCTTTTAAAATCGGTGTTAATGGAACTGAATTCAAAAGACTTACAGAAGCCTGTTACCTCAAGATGGTTCTCTTTCAACAGTAACATTTATAAACTGAAGTGAAACAAAACAAAAAATTCAAGTATTATGTGGCCCGTTGAGCTGTTTCTAAAATGTGGTGGTAACTAGCAATGATCACATTATTATCCTCTATTTTATGTAGTTACCACATCCTAAAATATTATAGTAGTGCCAGCTGAGCTATAGCAACCATGTGTACACGCTCTTAATCCATGGCAAATGAGAAGGAATGCTGGCTAAGTTGGCCTGCATGAGAAAGAGGTAAATACAGTTATTTTCAAGTTGTTGTAGTCTCTGCCAATTCACATTACAACTGCAGTGACACACAATTGGTGACTCTGTCTGCTCCTTTTCCCTTTCACTGTTTTGTCTACAGTCAGTGATAAGCCAAATGACCAACAGCTACATTTTGTGTATTTTTAAAAAAAATTGTCTCTATAGTAACTTTTTCCAATAATCTGGAACTTCCAATTGACTTTCCATTGACTTCAGTGCATTTTGGATCAGATGTTAAAATGAACATCTGGTTGCAAATTCATTAGCCAAGTCTGAACAAGACAGCCTCTGTGAAACAAATACCTTCAAACTTCTTGCCTTGATACTCTGAGCATCTTACTGTAGAAATTTTGTGGTCTCGGGAACTGTAATGCAGCAGCTCCAAGAGCAACGTCAGTGTGGTGTTGACAATGTGTTCACCTGCTGTTCCCTGATCCTGTTATTTCCTCTTCAGAACTACAGCTCAGCATATTTCTGGCTGGGTTGCCTGACACACAGGATTTACAGCTCAGCTGAGCTGACGTTGGTATTGGAAGGTTACCTTCTTAATTTCTTCTGGTCCCCTTCCCTTCAGTCAAGAAATTGTGCTGCATTTTTCTACAATGATTCCAGGCGTTAGGAAGAGAGTTCCCCTGCTCTCCCACAGCATCAGGTCAGCAGCAGACACTGGCACAACTGGGTTTTTTTGTAACTATTGAGTCCTCTTTTAGAACTTGGAAGGGATCTAAGTTGTATTCTAAGCCTTAGGAGCTCATTTCATCTGCAAAAGAGATACTTAGCTTTCTAAAATTCTCCCCCAAATGGGAGTCAGCCTGAGCTATATATGTTTATATTTATTCTAAACACACAGGCATATTAAAAAAGGGAAGTAAAATGTGACCCATTTAATCTATCCTTTTTTAATTTCCTTCCAGTAGTTTGCACAAGTAGAAAACCATATGAGGGCACAGGGGAAAATAGGCTTGTAAAGAGGTTGCATTAATTTGGGGAAAAAGAATTAAAATCCCAATGCACATTAAGAAAGGCAAATTTGATAGTTCATTTAGTGAAGACATCAGTGCCTGTAGACACAAAATTTTTATAGCTCTGTTGGATTCCACCCTTTAAAAGTTTTTGTTGTTGTAGAAACCATGCACTTATAATTTTTGTTTTTTTTTCCTTTTTGAACAATCTCTATTTAATCGTTTTAAAATACATGCGGTATATCTAGATCCCTCCCGGTGTTGATTTTTCTGACTAACAGTGCATTTATAGTTAAACAAGTGAGGCATTTGGACTGTAGTCATTTTGATTTATAGCAGCAGGAACAAAGCGAGAGAGTACAGACGTCAGTGCTGCTGCTGCTGATCTGGCAACAGAGACTTCCTAATGTACAAATTACGTCTTTCACCACACAATTCCCTCTCTACCCTTGCTAGAGACAGGGAGGCATGCTTATTTAATGCAGTGTGTGCCATCCATACAAAGGTGTGTGTACAGTACTAAGTGGGTGCTATAGTCGAGGCACACAGTTTCTATTTCACTGTGCTTTTTTCATTTTAAAATGAATTGTCCATAATGGTAAATATTCAATGATTCACTTGCCTTGCCCCTTACAGACAGGACAGACACGTGTGGGTTAAAGCTGGTTGTGGAGGTGGCTGTAGTGCTTTATCCATACAGTCCGCAAGAAATTGCAGTGAAAAGAATTCATTTTCTATAGATCACCAAAACACCATGTGTGGTGTTTTATTCACATCTGGCCCTGGGGAGGCCTTTGGATAACTGCCCCATGGATGAAAGGCTCTAGAGGTTCAGGCTCAGCTCCCTGTACCACTGAGTTGGGAGGAGGACTGTTTTGATAATTAATATTGAATATGGGTGGTGGAACAAAGCAGGACTCCAGAGGAGAGACTCTTGTCTCAGTGGTGGTGCTCCAAATTCCAGGGCTGAGTGTAACTGCCTACACCTCCTTATCTGTATGTAAAGATCCTGACAGTTGTCCTTTTCAAATGGCACGAACTACTTCACTGACGGAAAACCAGCCTCAACTCAGCTGGGTAAAGCAAAATCTGGCAGTCATCACACCCAGGGACCAGGCATCACATGACTCTGGTTAATATGTGCCTACATTTCACTGGTAGCTGGAGTGATTCCTGTGCATATAGCACCACAGCCTGTATATCTGCTAAGCCTTTAAAGCACTTCAGGATGAAAATAGCTCAATGGAAGATAATGGTCTCAATTCAGCATTGCAATCTGCAGGCAAAGACTTGGAGCAACTCCCAAGGCAGAGCAAAGGCTGACTGGTTTCAAATCTGCTTCTCCAAAGGCAGATCTATTGAGTGCAGTGCCTTGTTCTGTGCAAAAGGCAGAGAGCTACCCAGTCCATCAGGCAGGCACCACTCCCCTCTGCCACACGGACAGGGAAGAGGGACTATTTCTGCATAGACAGCAGGTTCTTCCCTGCTCCATGGGCATCATTCCACCATCAGTATCATACAGCATGCACTGGCAGTGGCTACCCTTGCTCTCACAATGTCACCTTTTAAGGTGGGGAAATGAGCAGTAAAGTCACCCTTATTAATATGTGCTAGTGCATGCTATCTGTCCCATCTCCTGTTTACATACCTGGAGATGGAGAGTTGCATTGCTCATAATGTGAAAAACATGCACAAACGCACCCCAAGGTGGGCTTTTCTGCACTGAAATAAAACAGTAAAAAAGAAAAAAACAACTTATGAGAAAAGTCACAGTGGTAGAATGTAAATGACCGCGGGTAAAGTCAGGCTGCTCTCCATGCCTGGGGCTTTGCGGGAATGTCTGTCTTTCCTCAAAAAACCTCCTGTGACTGGGGCAGATTGCTGAGCTGCTTGCTCCATATCTGGTATGGTGAACCAGGGCTTGGTTGAGACCCTGAAAACCTCTATCCTGCATAGCTTTGTGGCCTATCTGTTAAATGGGTAGCTATTTAACATCCTCACTGACACAATTAAGTTAAACACAGCTGAAAAAAGAGGCAATGTAAATGCAGTTTGATGTATAAGCCAGGTATTAAAAGGCATAAGCACATTCCTGTTGTTGTGGGGATCCCTATTGCCACCCACCACTGTTTTCGTGACACTGGATTTGGTTGTTTTGGTGGGGTTGTTTTTTTCTTTTTTTCTGTGTGTAATAAATGCAAATAATAAGTTTCAAATGCACAGTGAAGCTCTTGCTGTGCACAAGTTATTCACTTGGTAGATTTTTTTCTCTCTTCAGAAATTTAATTTGTGGTCTAATTGCTTGCACTTTTAAAACTTGTTTTTCTTGTATTTAGGAGCACAATGGTTATCCAAAGGAGTTAGAGCTACAGAACCAAACTGTCTAACACTTTTGGGATTTGGATTGAAAGAAAGAAAGAAAATGCTATCATATAATTGTTAATGTACCCAGCCCTGAGCTGGAGGGGAGCAGCAGGGCTAAGTGCAGCTGGGAGGATGCAGAAATGGCTGTGCCTTCTATCACTGGGACTTGGACAGCACCAGACTCGTTTGCAGTATAAATTAATATAGTCTTTAGGCTGCTCTAATTTACCCAGCCAATCTCGACCTCGAAGGACCTTTATCTGCTGGGGCGGTGCCAGGAGGTGGAAGCTGGTTTCTGGCTCCTTGCATGGCGGCAGCGGGGAGGTGCAGGATCTGTTCCAGCTGTTTAACGTCACCAAGGATTCCTGTATGAGAGGGCAGCGCTGCGCCAGCATCACACGCCAGCTTCGCAGCAGCTTGGCACTGCTGCAGTCAGGCTGAATTGAAACGGGGCAGGGTTTGGCCAGAGCGTGGCTGTGCATGCTCTGCCAGCCAAATCCGGTGACGCTTGAATTCACTGATTGCCACTGACTTTAATAGGACCGGGATATTGTCCTCTCCTCCGAGCTGAGCACAGATACATTCTGAAGTAACGGGCAAGGCCTGACCCCACAGAAATCCGGGGAGCTTTGCCATTAAATCCTCCAGAGGAAAAGAAACGGGGTGGAAGAAGACAGTTGGGAAGAAAATGCAAATAACTAAGTTTTGGGTTTAGCTGTGCCCTCAAGCCTTCCCTCTGACCTTGATGTGCAGAAGAGGCACGCAGACAGGAGGCTGGGGTTATGCGTGCAACTGAGGACACGCACAGAGCAACCATTTTACAAACCATTATTCTTTAGAGCCCAGGACTTGATGATTAATGGAGGGGGTGGTGAAGGCAGTGGCAAAAGAAATAACGGTGGGTGTGCGGATAATGTACGAATGTTGAATGAGTGGGCTATTAAACAGGAAGGGGGAAAAAAAAACGTTGCTTTTCTGGGAAGAGAGGGAAATCTGTTATGATATAGTAAGCTGAGTGTGTGCTGGTGCAGCCTCCTGGTTCCAGTCGCGGTGCTGCAGTGACAGGGAGAGAGGGGGAAGAAAATCGGGGGTGGGGGGAAGGTGTGCGTGCGGGTCGGCACCTGCGGAGCCCCGTGTCTGGAGGGGCACGGGACGTACGTGAAATAAATAAAACAGTAATTATTCTTCAAATTATTAATTTTTAAAATTAAAAAAAAAAGGGGGGGGAGGGGGGAAGGAAATCCCCTCGCACAAAGGAACCGTAAACGAGCCACCAG
>WAAE01007628.1:308942-319447 GCA_013400495.1 Nicator chloris
GGGGGGGGAAGGCAAAAGAGAATTAAAAAAAGGAAAAAAGGGCTCCACGGGAGCGGCGGGGGGGTGGGGGAGCGGGAGCGCGGGGCCCCGGTGCGTGTCGCTGAGGCAGCATTGACGCAGGCAGCTCTGACGGCAGCAGCCGCCGCGGGCGGGGGGAGGCAGGGCGGGAGCGCCGCGCTCGATCCCCCCATCCTCAGCTTTCCGCAGCCGAGGGCGAGGCGCTGTCTGCCTGCCCTGCCCAGCGCTGCACTGGGGTGGGGGCATCGCCACCGCGGTGAGCGGCGGTTTTTTGGGGTTTTGTTTTTTTTCGTTTTTTTTTTTTTTCGTCCTCCGTTTTCTTCTTTCTTTTTCTTCTTCTCTTTTTTTTTTGCACCCCGTTCCCCATGCCTGTGCCAAGAGCAGGGGCTGTGTCCCTCCCGCCCAGCCCCGGTGTGTGCCTGCGTGGCCCCGTGCGCTCACAGCATCAGCCTTCATGGATCTGAACGGTGAAGGCTGATGGCTGTAGGTAGCAAGCGTGGATTGTGTTTGGGAGTCACTGCTTCGCAACTCGGGAAGCAAATGAAAACCGCCTGCTCATCCCTTCTCTGCGAGTTTGTTGGTTGTAGCTTTTAGGAAATTTGGGGCTTGTGGCCTTCAGGGATGAGAAATTAATCTTTCCTGTGAGTTTCTCGGGGTTTTTCTTGTACCGTCTCTCTAAGCTGCAAAGAAAAATAACGATTATATTGCTGATAATACCAACACTTAGGATTTGCTTGTCTTTGCAGCTGACTTTTTTCTCGGTTAAGAAAAGAGAACTCAAATCCCAATGCCAGGCATTTCTCTGCAACTACAATGTAGTCATCGGGATTTTCCCCTCAGCAGGTTTGCAGATGACGCCAAGCCAAGTGGTGCTATTAAGACACCTGAAGGATGGCATGCTATCCAGAGAGACCTGGACAGGAGGGCCCATGGGAATCTCATGCAGTTTAACAAGACCGAGGGAAAAGTGTGGCACCTGTGTTGAGGAATGAACAGATTGAAAGTAACCCTGCTAAGAACTTGGAGATGCTGGTGGATGAGAGGCTGGACATGACCCAGCAATGTGTGCTTGCAGCCCAGAAAACCAATTGTATCCTGGCCTGCACCCAAAACAGCGTGAGCAGCAGGGAGAGGGAGGGGATCCTGCCCCTCTGCTCCGCTTTGGTGACACCCCACCTGCAGTGCTGCGTCCAGCTCTGGGGTCCCCAGCACAGAAGGGACATGGACATGTCAGACTGAGTCCAGAGACAGGACAC
Organism: Nicator chloris; assembly: GCA_013400495.1. Classification (NCBI taxonomy): domain Eukaryota; kingdom Metazoa; phylum Chordata; class Aves; order Passeriformes; family Pycnonotidae; genus Nicator; species Nicator chloris. Next base: position 310,217 of record WAAE01007628.1, read on the forward strand.
CAAGTTGATCAGATGGATGGACCATCTCTGCTATGAGGAAAGGCTGAGAGAATTGCATTTGTTCAGCCTGCAAAGGAGCAAGCTTTGGGGTGATCTAATTGTGGCCTTCTAGTATGTGAAAGGAACCTATAAGAAGGACAGAGAGGGATTTGTTACAAGGACATGTATTGAGAGGACAAGGCAGAATGGCTTCAAACTTAGAGTAGGTTTGGATTAGATATTAGAAAAACAATCCTTAGTGTGAGGGTGGTGTGGCAGTGGAACAGGTTGCCCAGGGAAGTTGTCGATGCCCTGTTCCTGGAAGTGTTTAAGGTCAAGTGAACAACCTGGTCTAGTGAGAGATGTCCCTGCCCACAGCAGGGCGGTTGATCTATAAGGTCCCTTCCAGTCCAAGACATTCTATGATTCCATGATTTGTGTTCAGGACCCCAAGAGTTTTCATAACATGGTGAGAGGTGGCAACAATAAACTTTTTGCTGTGGTTCCCTGCCTTTAGTGTTCCAATGGCTGTTAAGCAACCCTGAAAATATTTTCTTGTCTTAATGACTGATGCTGTGCTGTTCCCAAACATTACTTAGAAAGGACCTAGCATGTTGGGGTCATCAGTCTGGTAACTTTCAGCTCTCTACTCACTACAACGTTTTTATGAAAAGGACCATGCAAGTTAAGAGTATTTCCCCTTTGTCAAGCAGGATGATTTCTGAAGGGATGAAAAAAAAAAAAAAGGGATGCACAGGCTCTGACTTCAAAAATCAGAGGCTAGTACAGTGTCAGAATCTGACAGGAAAACTGATAAGGTGGCTGCTGGTGTCAGAGTCCTAGCCAGTGTCACACCATGAAGTATGTTACTTTTCCCTCAGGCAGGCAGGCCATGCATAGGAGCATGCACGAGCCCATGTTGCCTGATTGTACTTCCACAACCACCAGAGCAATCTGGGGGCTTTTTTGGTTGAATGTGTAGATTAACACTGGTGAAAGTGAAGAATCCTTTCTTTCCTCCTCTGTGTTCTCCCCAGAAAGGTCTCTGTCCTGTGTTCTACTAATCTTGTGAAGGCAAAACTTCTGAAAGAAACATTCTGTTCTTGAAGAAATGAGGATTGCTGAAGGTTTTTATGGAGCTTTTAATGCAGAAGTTTTATCTGGAACATTGTTTAGAGTTGTGACGATGAATAGTGGTGCTCTTCCTGCCTTTTCACTTTTACACAGTTTCAAGTAGTGAAGTGGATGAACTAGTGCAACAGTTCTTTCAGACAGTTGTAGTGGGCTTGAATGGTCATGCAAAAAGAAGGGAGGAGATAATGTTTTCATTTGAAAAAAAAAATCTCCAATACAAAAACGATCCCCAAAAACCCCAGTGTATTTAGAATAGTCTGAATCAGTTCCCATTAAATTTACTAGCGAAGATGAAAGTGAAAAGAACTTACAAAGCAGAATTCGAGGTTCAGGTGACGAGGAACCTCAGCCAAACTCCTGCTCAAAGCCAAAACTGAGAGATCAGACCAGGTTGCTTAGCCTAACTTGTCCTCTTGTCTCATGCACAGTAGTTTTAGAGCATGTCCAGCAGAGCTGCCACCAGTGACAGATTTGAATCTCAGGAGCCAGATCCTTCCTTTTATCACTTATACTAGTTTTGTACTTTCTGTGAGTAGATGCAGTTTAACCCTGCTCTATATTAGAAAAAGGGGTAGAGAAAACTAGTGCTGTTGAATCAAAAGGGAAAAAAAATTATTTGTGTATGGTCACTGAATTGCCTCTCAAAGACTATAAATATTTTGTTGTACCTTCTCTGTAAATTTATAGTGTATTTTGATAGTATGCAACATTTAGTGGATTTTTTTTAGTTTTTTGTTTTTTTTCTTTCTGCTACTGAGTATATGCAGATGGAAATAGTGTCAATTATCTTTTGAGAGACAAAACCATAAGGATAGTAGATTTGCTATAGAATAGAATTCATAATAGGAGTTGCATGTTTCTCACAGAACTTGGCTTTATTCTGAATTGCTTAAATAAAGGGTTAAAAATCATTGAAAATATAGAGTGGAGCTTATATTGCGGAAACATGCAGTTAGAATTGATTTTTTTCCTCCATCTTTCACAGAGTATTGTGAAGAAACAAAAAACCTGTAGCTTGGACACTCTGGTGGGGGTTTAAAAGTATAACTCTTGTGAACCACTGGGATAGTTGAGATGATGTAGCTTAAAAGCAGAATGAAAGCTGAGTGAACAGTAAGAGGATATTGTGTGATTTTCCAATGGAACTACTTATTTCGATTAAAATATTGTCACCCTCCCCAGTCTTGAAGTTTGGTTTGGGTTTTTTTTTCTGAAAACCAAGGATAACCTGATTCTCAGTTGCCTTTGCTTATTCCTATAGAAATTTAATGTAATCAAACATAGGTTGTTACCCAGATGAATGTGAGACCTCACTGCTTGAAACATTTCAGTACAAGAGATATCAGGACAGGCATCAAGACAGGCTCTGTGCTGCAAAGTATGCAGGCCAGAGGAAGTGGGGAGGCAGAGCAGGTAAACCACCTTGGTGTACCCCCCTGGTACCCCCCAGTGCAGCCCAGCAGGTCTGGGCTATTCTTCACTGCCCAGGGATGCTTCCCTGGTCTGCCTCCCAGCCTGAGGCTGTGCTGCCAGGAGAAGGTAACAAAGCCCTGAGCTGGCAGCTCCTTTCCTACCCCAGACTCTGCCAGCAGCCCCAAGGGTCCTGGCATGGGCCTCTGTGTCTTGCCATAGAGATTTTGATCTGTAAAGAAGGCTACAAGGAAGAGGGCTAGAGAAGTAGATAAAATAAATGAAGAAAGACAGGTCCTGGATCTGTGTAAGAGAGCATGATGGAAAATGGCAGGGCCAAACCCAGTGTGGCAGAATTTGAGGACAAGAGAACTTTGCAGACAGCTTTCTCCTATTCCAGCCTTTTCTTGTATTCCAGGCCTTTTCCACATACCCCTGACATCACAGAAACTCTCAGTACCGACCTTCTGATGCTGGGCTAGAGTCTAGGGAAGCTAGAAACATTCAGTGGAATGACCCAGTGTGTCTTTACAAAGTGAAACATAATTAGAGTGTCATCACGTTGAAGTCATAGACACTGACAAGGCAGCTGTGTGCTTCCTCTCCTGGGTAGGGGACGTTGGTTATTCTGTCCCTCCTAGAAGTGAGGGATTTGTGGAATTCCTGCTGTAGAAATAGAGGAGGAGGAGAAAGAAATGGAGAAGAGGTAGGGAAGGGGAGGAAAAGTGCTGAAAAATCAGAGTTGCTGCCAATAGGAGCTGGGGAAGTTTCTGTACACTTTCCTCTGTCTTAAATAGCTGCTGCCCTGAATACTTCCATTCTTCTCAACAGAGAGGTGTGTGAAAATCCAGTCAACAAATCCACAGCTCTAAAAACTGGTGCCAGCTCAAAGAAGTCACCATACTTTTACAATTAAAAAAAGGCTACTCTGAAATGATAGCTAAGGTTTATGAGGAGACACAGGTCACGACTCAGTGGTCACATATGTTGAACAAATAGGAGGTCTTTGCAGAAGTTGGAAGGGAAAGAGGACAAAATAACTTGATTCTGGAAGGTGAAAACACCCAGTTCCATCTAACTTAACACAGGAAATTTAGCAAGACCTCTCTAAATTAATGTACTTATCTTTATCTGTCTGTGAAAATACAAAGAGGATTGCTGTGAAATTAGAGTATACATTTCATGCTGAAAGAACAGCATTAAAAAACCCATACAGAGACATGGTATTGTATCTTGAAACTGCCTTAGTACTACCTTCCTCCTGTGCTGCATTTCATATGAAACTTCTTCAGATAAGATGTGCCTTTCGCACTCCTCTTTTGAATTGTTAAATTAGGAGATCAAAAAGGTGGTCATTTTCATGGCATAAGAAACTGGGAACAGCTTCAGTCCTGTGAGTTTTCTTTGTGTTGTGTGTTAACTTGTATTGTATGTAATGTCAGTACAGTGGAGCTGCTTGATCATTATTATTACTGCAAATTAGCTTGGGCGGTGGAAAAATGACAGATATGGTGATAAGTTTTGGGTTTTGTTTTTAAATTGGGAAAGTCGATGAAACAAAAGAGTGTTTGTTTGAGAAAGAGATTTTGGTTCTAAACATGCCTTGCTCTAATGGCCTTGCTCAAATCACTTAGTGAAAGACATTCTGATTTTTCAGTCCTATCAAATAGTATCTTACTATGCAAGAATTCCCACTGAAAGCAGTGGAACTATCCAGGGATTAAGGCACTAATCAAATGTGAATAAAGACGATAGAACAGATTCTTCACCTCTCTGCTGCTGTTTCCCAACTTAGAAATTGAGGATAATAAAATACACCAACTGTTCTGGGTGTTGTAAGGAGACATTAGCTCATGCTAGCAAATCACTTTGAAGACAAACCCAAATGCTCTACAAATGCTAAGGATTCTGTCAAGAAGTGCAGGAGTGTATTCACAGTTCAGGGACACATACCAAAAAACAGCTTTGAGTGGGGAGAGGGCTTTTGCAAGAAATAGGCTTTGATGAAACAGATGTCTTCAATATCTGAAATGCTGTGTTTTAAGTCACCTCATAAACACATACAAAGAAAAAATTCCAAACTGCTTGGGAAAAGTGATAGTATGGCTGCATGAAAGAGAACTGATTCTCTCATTGTGCTGTTTATTATGTACTTGCTAAGTATGGCTGGGCCAAACAGTTCTGAACTGAGTCAGCCATGTGAGAAGAAACGTAAGAAAATGCAAACTTGCAATAAGAGATCTCCCTTGGTCTTTATGACCATTTGGTTTAGTTATTTGCAGAGTTTGTACAGTGTGTATTGTACAGAGGTGTGTTTGTCTTGACCATTTGCTATTTCTATGTCCTCTAAAGCTTTAATTTTGTGTATCTTTAAAATATGCTGCATTCATATTGACTAGGCACTGAAAACCACCATGGATGGTCCTTTGTGAACATGACTGACAGGCTTGGCTAGCAATGCTTTAAAAAGTAAGGCAAAAAGTAGAATGTTTGCAAACTGAGCAAATATATTTATTGAGGGCCTGATGATTTCAATTATTGACTCACATGAGGCAAACACCCAAGTCTAAATCAATAAACCTGAAAGCACTTCTAGTCTATCTCTGTACATCTGTGTGACCTAACTCCAGGTCTTATGGCTGAATTCTGATAACTCAAAGGGAGGGATGACCAAAAGTGATGTAAAGATTCCTATTTGCCTTCAAAGGTTTTAGATCAGGACTTTGTTCTCGTCTAGTGAAAAGACTTTGGGCTTTATATACCAAATCCCACTTACTTCATTTTGGTGATATAAACACACCCCAAGAAACAGTTCATGTAATTTTATCCAAATGAAGTTACTGCAGTCACTGAAAGTCGATAGCATAGAAATTATTGAGTAATAGCATAGAAATTAATTGTTTCTCAGGGCATAAAAAGTGAACTAAGAGCAGAGCTCTCATGTACGTTATTAGGCATTTTTCCTTGAGGCCTACCTGTGTGATAGCTAATCACAGTTTCAGGAAGGGAAGGAAAGCAGCATTCCTCTGGAGGTGGGAATGATTACTACTAGAATTCTTCTATATTACAAAAAAAGAAAAAAAAATTGGCAAATAATGGTGATACACCAAGAAACCCCAAACACTGCTAAATTATTTCAAAGTGGTACTATCCCTACCCCAGAAGTCTTTGCTTTTCTACTCTGGGCCTTAGCCAGTCAACCAGCAACATGCCATCTTCTCCCCTTGTTTCATTTCCCTCTAAGACTATCCCAAAATGATTTGAAGTGCACAATCTCTTCTAGACTATGAGTGTACAAAGCCAGCCTTGGTATAGAACATGGAAACTGGTACTGCCTTCCCTTTATTTCTTCCTCCTTCTTTCCTATTGTACATGTGGCACTTTGTGACATGGTTTTAGTAAGCATGGTGGTGTTTGGTCAAAGGCTGGACTTGATGATCTTGGCGACCTTCTCCAACCATAATGATTCTCTATGTCAAAGTTTTTTAACTATGGAAAAGGCGATTCCTTGAAAAGGTTCTCATCTTGTATGTAATGCGAATAAATTTTTTTAAAAAGTGCTAGAAGTCACTGAATGGAAAGCTTTCCTTTGGCAACATCTAATAGAGAGGATGGAACAAAATCCCAAAGGGATTAGTTAGACTTAGTTTGGCTGGATACAACCTCAGAGATTATTGTTTGTGGATTTATCTTGTTCACCCCATATCCTCCCCCCAGGAGATGATCTAGTCTGTATTTCCATCCCTGATTTCCATGATACTGTAATGAAAACATGTTCTGTCATCAGGGCAAATGATTTAGTGGAAACTCCTGTGTAAAGGCAGATCTTGATGGGAACGTCCTACGACACAGATGCAGAATAATACAGTATTTTATTTTCTGATAGATATATTGTGAATTCTGTGTGTTCAATGGGTAGAAAAAAAAATCCATTTAGCAATGCAGTACTTAAGATGAAATGAAATTGAAGATAGCATAGGATTTCCCCTAAAGCTTGATAAATACATGCAATTCTGGTCTCTGTAAATTTTTTTAGAGTATCTTGCTGAAGGGATGTGCTACAAGGTCACCAAAACCTCCACAAATCATTCATAAAAATAAACACCTTGCTAAACCAGACTATGTAAAAAAGCAAGCATCTCCAGGTAATGATTTGAAAATATTCTCTACTATGCAGCCAATCTTACCAAAGCTTTGTGTGGGAGATTATCATAGCAGATATCTCAAGGGCCACCACAGATACCAAATTTAACATCCATGCTAGCAAGTCTTGATGCCTCCTCTCCCTGCTTGGCACTCCTGTTTGCTGCCTTTTGCTTCTCACCAAAATAAACTTCGAAAGGAGAAGGAACCCGGTACCTTGTGGGTGCTATCAGCAGCTTGTGAACCTGATTTGGGCTTGCAGCGACACCGCTTACATCACCGGTACCTACAATTGTTCCAGCAAAGAACGGCTCAATGGTTTGGGCAAGTAGCCACTTACTGCTTGGAATCATCCGGAGGCCAAACAAGCCCTGCCCCCGAGCCTGACGGGACGCAGAAGGAAAAATCTGGACACCAAGTGTGGGGCTGGGGATGCAGGGAGCAGACAGCAGCACTCTGGGGCCACCTCACAGAAGCCCGCCTGCCCCACCAGCTGGCTGGGGATGACGGCCTCAGCCACCCGGCGCCGCAGCCTCCGTACGGCTCGGTACGGGAACGAAGGCACCGGCTGGACCGCCATCCCCCAGGACCTTCCCCGCCGCCGCTCGGCCCCTTCTCCGGCGGGGGCAAGGCTCGGGGCAGGGGCTGCCCGTGTTGTCCCCGCCCGGCTGCGGCGCAGCGCGGACACGCGTGGGCCGGCCCAGGCGGGCGCGGCGCTGCCTCCCCCGCCGGCGGCGGTGCCGGTGCCCGCTGCCTGCGGGGAGCTCCTGCGGCACCCGCGCTGTCATTCGCAGGGCAGCGGCTGGCGGCAGGGGAAGCGCCCCCGCCCCCGCGGGGATTGGCAGCCCCGAGGTGCGGCCGCCCCCGCGCCCGGCAGCGCCGCCCCCGCCGCGGCTCGGCAGCGCTCCCCGCTCCACGCGCGGTCCGAGCCGCCACACTGCCAGAGTGGGACCCTGCGCCAGGAGGAGCCCCCAGCTTCGCATCGGCTTTTTAAATTCTCATTTCTTTCTAAGTGCCTTCCAGTGCTAAGTAAAGGAAAAAAAAAACCACCCTTGCAACCTGTACGGCGAGAAATTGCTACTTAAGAAGACCTAGCCATACACCATAAACACTTCAGCATGTACCCCAGCCGAATATATTTAGAAAGATGCGGGGAGGGCACTTTTACCCGGCTTTCATCAATGCCTGCTTGAAGAGAGACAGAAATAGTAATAATTAAAAAAAAAAAAATCCCGCCCCTCCCCCCGCCCGAATAATCATAATATATTGAAATTTCCCAAAGTCTAGTCAGCTGCAAAAAATAAATGTTTTTGGTGCCAGAGGATCATGTTGCAGAAGCGTGTGACTGCAAGACCTAGATTCCTTTCCCTGTTTCCCCGTCTCTTTTCTTAGGTGTTTTTTAGCATTATTATTTGTTTTGGGAGGGGAAAAATCATCTTCGCTTCAGTCTCTTGCTAGAGGTCCAGACTGCTTACGTCTGAGCGCCCCTTATCATTTCAGTGAATGGCAATTGCAGCCTTGGTGCTGTTATAGCAATGAAGCTACAGACGTCATTGCCTCCTGTTGGACGTGAGATGTGTCCAAGCATCAGCCCCTTTTGCTTAAGAAAAACTCTTTAACTTCCACGCAGCCGACAGGCAAGCTTTTCTAAGATCCTGTGGACCCAACGTTGTATTGATAGTTATATCTTTTTTTTTTATATAGACATACACATATACACAGGTGTGCATGTGTATGTGTGTAAGTACGTGTGTATAGAGAGAGACAGATAAATTAAAGCCGCATCTATATTGCGAGCTCCTCTAAAATTTCCTGCTCGTCAGAGTAGCTCTCTGCATCGTTTTGTTAAATACAGCCCGGCGGGAAAGCCATCATCAATCAATTTCGGGTAACAAGGAAGACTTGTTGAACACCTTGTTCTCCAGACCCCGGGAAGATGCTGGGCTGCTGGAGCGTGGAAGAGCCAGGATTGTGCCCTGAACTTCACCCACTTGGCAGCAGCTATTCCTAAACAATTTCCCCTCTCCTCCCCTGCCTGTATGCCTCCCGGACTGACTGAGAATCTGCTCTTTAAAGTTGATCTGAAGGGGAAAGCAGAGACGAGCTTGTGCATAGTTTGGAGGGTAAGTTGTGTCCTCGCCCCCCCATCCCCGCTTACAGTTACCCTCTAGCCAAGCTTTGAAATCCGCCTGTAAAGGGGGCAGGTCGAGGGCGGCGGGCGACGGGACTCCCCAGGGGAAGGGCACATCTCGTTCCCAGAGCCGAAAGGGTTACAAAGGGAGCGAGAAGGACCGACTGCGGGGGTACTGACTCCGCGGCGGACTTTGCAAGGTGCGAGTTACCGCCTGCCTGCTGCCAGGCGGCTGCGGCGCCCCGCAGCCCCGCTCCCGCAGGTGCCGGGCGGGGTGGCCGCAGCCCCCGCCGGCAGCCTCCGGGGAGCCGGGGATCTCCGGCTCCCAGAGCACATGACCCCTGCAGGGAATTTTGCCTCCCTGCACCTGCAGGCTCTTCTCATCCCTCCTCCTCTGCTCCTGGTTTTCTTTTTAATCCTCTCTTCCCCCCCCC
>WAAE01007629.1:0-37682 GCA_013400495.1 Nicator chloris
CCTAAAACTGAAAGAAGTTAAAAGTAACTGAAATTAAGAAACTTAAGATGCATGAAGAAATTGAAAGAAACTGACAGTAAAATGAAATAAAAGGTAGCAGAGGAGAGGAAAAAGCCCCACAAGAATTGAACTAAAAGAAAATTAATTATGACTTGTTTTTAGGTTGCTTTGTGTGGACTTCAGAGGCAAACATTTATGCTCTTGCAGTCTACAGAGGCTTGTTGCCTTTTTATAGCATTGTGAAGTACTTACAAAAACATTAAGAAACATTCATTTTGCTTGAACTTACTTGACAACTACTTGAATGTACAACTCTGGATGACAGTTATGTAACTTCCCCACGCTTATGTATGGCCAACAGTTTTCAAAGGATGCAAATAAGCAAGCTTTTCTTTTTAATTCAATCCTATGTGCCAATCATCTTGGAAATGTTTTATACCTTAAGGGGAACAGACACTAAACCTACCACTCTTGATGTGTTCTGCTTTGTTTTTGTTTGTTTACTGCCTTTGCTTTTGGTGCCTTACAGATGTTATTGCTCACTTTGGTATTTTTAAAGCACTGTTTTTAATATTTGGCATGTGACTGCCCTGCAGTGAATAGAAGTAAGAAGCTGTCAGTCTGATAGTCTTGTTTAGAGATTGCTCTTTTTCTATGCTGTCATTGTATGTGAGACGTACAGAGCCCCAAGAAAATGACAGAAAAGTCTCCTTAGTGATGCAGCAAGTCCCTGCGTGCCATTATCACTGCTGTTTGTTGTGAAGCTACTGTAAAGCTCCATTGTACTGCGTACTGCACAAACTCAGAACAGAAGTCTATTCCTGCTACGGAGCCGATACGGTGTAAATAATGAAATTAGCTTCACATCACAGATCCTGCAAGAGCACAGGAAATAATTTAGCAGGAGTGGGAGAAAGCTGAAAAGCCTGCCTTGCTATTCAGCATTAGCTACATGCCAGGCAAAGTCCATGTTTTTTAATGTAAACCCCAGGCCAGAGGCTGACTGTACAGAAATCCTGCTGCAGGCTTCTCTGGGTGACCAACACACCTCTCCAGGCAGCAAGGCTGGCAACAATCAATGGGAAAGCTGAATTACCTGCCCTTGTGCAGTTCTAAGGACTGAGACACCCCAAATACATGCACATGTCCATCTTCTTCCACTAACACCAAGCTGGTAGCACAGATTCAATACTTCTGATCTTAGGCAGTTCATAATACTATAGCCAGTACTGCTGGAACTGACCTCAGAAGCTCATGTCAGACATACTCCTGCCAAAAGCTAGGATCACCAATTCCTGAAGCAATTTCTGATGAACTGTTCTGCTGGCTCGCAAAAGACAACAAGAAGCAAAATCCTGCTTTGGAATTTATTTATTTCAGTTATTAGCAGTTTTCCTGGCTTCTAATCCTGTATCTCACCTGCTAAACCTATTTTACTATATCCCAGTAGCAGAAGAGTTGTAGAAGACAGACTTTCTCTTTGCAGCTATCACACAGAGAGCTGAAAAGTAATTTTGTGTCTCCCCTTCATTTTCTCCTTCTCTAGCTAAAGCCCTGTTCCTCAACTCTGTCCCCACAGGTCATGTTTTTGATACCCTTGGTAGTTCTTGCTGCTATCACCCTCACTGGGATACTTGCCTTTCTCTTAATGACAGGATATTGTTGGCTCACATGCAGTTTGCAAGCCATTACATCTTCAGATCAATGCAGTGACAGCTATTTGTGCTATTAATTATTTTGATTTAAGGACTGAAACGTGAGTGTTTCCTATTGCAGCACATCCCATCTCTTTCACCTATTTCACAACTTCTCCGTTTTTCTTCACATACTTCCTCCATTCCTGTTACGGGTCGTACTTCATGTCACAGCCCTGTGCAGGGAGTGATGAACGTTCATCCCTTTTGTGTTAGCACTCAAATCCTATTACTACAGCTCTTTAATTCACACTTATCAGAGAGAGTCTGTGTGGATGCTGACAGGCTTGATCAGAGAGAAATTTCACAGTAGCAAGGCCTGAGAGAGAGCATTCTGTGAGAAAGTTCGGTGAAGAAATAAAAAACAATTTTGCACCTGGTCATTTTGCCTTGTTGTTTACTTGCAAGATGCACAAGGGGTGTTGTTTCCAAGTAGCCAATGATGGTGAGCTGTTGTGGTGTGCTTTGCAGTGGTTTGGTTTGTCCTGCTGACCCCCGTTGTATTGGTTTTACCCTGTTTGTCCCTTCCCCCCAATTGTCACTCTCTCTCAACTCCTCCCTTCTTTCCCGAGAGTTCTGTGTCAATCCCCTAAGTGTCTCCCCTAAGCCCTGTCAATTTCCATGAGTGCCCTCCCCTGGTTCCGGAAGATTCCCCAGGATCCATCCTGGCGGACCCTCCCTCTAAATGCCCCCATTTGTTCCCCAAGTTGTTTGTTACTCCCTTTGTGCCCCCCATGGTTCACCCTACTGGCTTTTGGTTTGTAACCTCCCATAGATCCTTCCCCAGTAAAAACCCCTTGTAGGCTTCAGATCCCGCTCTTGGATGCTGTGTCTCCAGGGACAATAAAGCCTTGGATGTTACAACTCCAGCAGTCCTTCCCTCATTCCTTTGCCTCCTCCAGACGCCACTGGTCCTTCTGTGCAGGGAAGAAAGCTCCCGGCCGCTGTCCTGGTCTCCCCGAGTCCTGGGGAGTGTCCCTTGCTGACACCGTGCTGTGTCTGGGCTGAGGCGGGGCAAGGAGCTGGGAAGGCCCTGTGTCAGTGAGGGGTGTTGACTGAGGACCCCCCATGTTCAGCTGTATCGTAACCATCTATAAAAAGGTGTGTTTGTCTAATAAACGGCGCTCTGTGCATCTGAGACCTTTGAGTCTGCATTGTTTGTTGCTGCTGCCCCCGATACAACAGGGACCTCTGGAATCTCCAAAGAGCAGCAGAGCCCAGGTTCAATGGCCCAGCCCTTCTCCCCCCACAGGCTCTCCTAGTGAGCCCTGCTCTGGAGCAGCAGCCTCAATGAAGTTGTCCTATTGAATACAACAGGAGTGATACAGACAGTGATTTATAACGACTTCAACACCATGAGAAGGGACTTACAGCACAAATTGGGGTAGAGACTTCGGTGTCTCTAAAGCAATAGTCTGTAATTCTGAAGAGGTCTGAAGGGTGAGGTCCCAACAGAAATGCATTAAAAACTTGTCTTTGGCAGGAAAGTCAGGGCTAGACATGCCTGACTAGAGAATATTGAACCAGAATAGGCACAAAAGGGCCCTGCAGATTGGCCTGACTCCCTTGATATTCAATTATTATGTGGACTTCAGCGTCTTTCTAAGGGAATCTTTTTAATATGAGAAACCAGTTTAAATAACAAAAATATTAGCACATTTACTGCTGCTCTTTATGGTGTAAGAGTTACTTTGTGACTTATGAAAATTAGTCTTTTAGGAGTCCTACAGAGCTGGGAAGATGAAAAGGTCAAGTTGTATTGCTCTGAACTTGCCCCTTTTAATGCTTTACTATTGAAATACCATGGCTTTTGGTAAAAACCTAGTCCTGTATAAAACCCAGAAAGCTAAGAACACTTGATCATTCCTTCAGAATTAATTAATTTCCCAGAAACCAACTAGTGCATTTTAGAAACAGCTGCAGGCAAGTATTAATAACAGATTAATCTTTCATGCCTTTGAGAATTTTTTAGACAAAATGAAGATAGGTTCAACTTCCCTTGGTGTTCCAAATGTGTGTAAGATAACTAGTTTACATATTAACTTTTGTGATGAGACATATATCAAAATGGAACCAACATTCACTCAGAGCAAAAAGATAACACCTTATTGTTAAGCTATTTAACACCAGTAGAAAGATAAAGTTTCAGTAACAAAGGAAATAATAATTATCATAACTGTCTCTTTAGGTGATATTTTCAGAAAATACTCAAACTTGCTTCTCGGAGACTTGCTTTGATCTCAGAAGTTTAGAGGATAGTCCTTTGCATGCAAAACAGGTCACTTTTGATTAGTTTATAGCAATGAAAGAGTCCTGTTCTCATTAAATTAATTTATGACACACTTCATTTCCATGGATGGAGAAAGAGGTCACTTCTTAGAAAGCTGACAGCTTGTGCATAGGGTGAAAATCAGGAGGGACAACTGGTAACCCCAGCTCTGATAAAAATACCATTCTTACCCATCAAGAAAAAATATCCTCCCCTAACCTGCCGAGAATAGGTATGGTGTAAAATGCACCATGTTTGTGTGATGACATAGTGTGACGACTGTTTCATGCACTAGGAGTTCTTTCCATAACACTGGGGCACTGAATACCCCCACTACAGGTTCTTCCATCACAACTAAAACAATAACGCCTTGGCACTTTATGAAATACCTGGAGCTTCAGCATGTCATCGAGTGACTGAGTGTGGGAGATGGTGATAAAGCTGTCAAGCAAAATGGCTGCCTTTGCCTTATGACTATTTTATATGTGTGCATATGAGACAACGAATTATGAACACCAGCACTGCACCCTAAGGTTTAGCAATTGTATTTCTCATTATTCTTGTCTCTTTACAAGGCTCATCCCACTGCAGAAAAATAAACGTTTGCATTCAGTCTCCTCCAGCAATAAGATCTCACAGACATCAATGATGATGCAGGTGTTTAGGATGCTGACATATCATGCAAAAAACCAAAAGGTAAAATGATTTATCCATCAGAAGCAATAAACACAACTTTCTTGATTAGTGCAAGGCTGTGAATGCAACTCTCATGCTACTGCTTGCATTTGGTAGTTTCTATTCTGTGATTAATTGTTTACATGGTGTTCAGTGTTAAGCACTAGGTAACACATTATTCTTAGTGCTATGACAACATTCCCTGTTGACATCTTTTAGCTGTCTACGCTTCTTGCAGCAGACTTGGCAAACATTTCTTGAATATCTAATGTTTGCTCACTCATTCTGAGTACACATTCCAAGCACAATGTTGAAAATTTAGCTGGGTGAGGTCTGTAGATCCCATTTGTGTAGCATACTTGCTAAGTCTTCTTGCAGAACCCTACATTATTAATTTCAGACCAATTTTATCCTCTGGCTGTACACATTTAATGGAAATCCCTGTACAAATACCTCAAGCAAAATGCTGTATTTACAGTACTTTTCAGGCACGTTTATCTAGATAGACAACAATCAAAAGAAAGCTTTTGAAATTTATGCATTTGTCAATGAAGCACTAAAACAACCTTAAAAAAAATAAAAGAGTCAAATGTGCATATTGTATTTCTGTAATACAGCTCCCATTGCAGTGAATGCAGCCAGTTAGATTTGCTGCTTACCTAAAGCAGGATTGACTTGTCTGTCTGAAACATCATAACAAGCCACCTACTTTTCCACTTATCTTTTAAGCATTTCCCCAGTGTGCAAGTACAATAGACCTAATACCACATTCAAAGCAAAAGATGTTTTGACCTTTCTGGTGCCTCTGGGTTCTTTGTGCCTCTCTGCTCAGAAGGCTTTACATCAGAGAAACACAGGCTGTCTGGGCAGCTGCTTACACATTCTGTGGACACGTCACTGGCTCACAGACTTTCTTTAGATAAATGGTGATTATCCTTTTCTTCAAAGAAAAACAAAGCAGCCCAAGAAACTGTCATCCTGTCATTTGCCTTGCAATAACACAGTGAATGTGCAGGGCACAACCATTAAAGATTGGGGTCCATGTGAGTACCTGGTGTAAACAGAAATGGGATATACTTTGATAAATTACAGCCATGGACTGGGTTTCCAGCCCTTTTTTCATAAAAGCTGACAATTTTTTCAGGTTATCTGTTTGACAGGAAAAGAATATCTGCCATCTGCTAACATGATACTTACATCAATCTGGTGGTCAGATGTAATGGCAAAGAAGGGGAAGAGGCAAACTGCTGTGCCTGAGGGCACTTCCTAATGCTGTGTGCTACAATGCAGCACACAAAGAACAATGCAGCCAAGACAGAAGCTATCCAACACTAACTCTCTCTCCACATGGAGAACGGGGCCCAAATCCTCACTGTGATAGCAGGATACTGCAGAAGGAGAGGTACAACTAATGGGTGAAAGGAAAAGTCAGAAGACTGGCACTGTCAATAAAATCACAACTTTTTTGACTTTAGATGTAGCAGCGTGGCAGGATGGTGAAAATGCCACTACCTTCTTGAAGCGTCTCCTTCAGAAGCCACTCGAGTAGGCCACAGGAACAATCACTTTATGTCCATGCACAAACACCCCCCACAGATAGCTCAGCAAAGGAAATCAACAGATTTAGTTCTCAGTCCATTTTCTGTTCAGCAGTAGTTGTTCCCCAGCTCGTATGAAGTTTGCATTCCCCAAGTCAAGAGACAGTAGAGAAAACCTGCCAGTCTTGTTCACACAAATCAACAAGCTCTGAGCTCTATCCTGCTGTTCCCAAGTAGGTAAGTTAAACAACCACCACAGTATCTCCAGATTCTCTTCACGAGTCTGATGCCCACACAATTTCTGAATTTCTGCCACTTTCATGTAACATGTGAAAATTACAGAAGAACAGCTTGAAGAACAGAAGTACAAAGCAGGTGCTAAGCATTTCTATTTATGGTATATTTCAAGTTGTTTTCCACCTTAAATCAGGATTAGCATTCAGGGCAAAAAAAGTGAGATGGACTTGGACATCTGACCTGCATTTTCTCCAGCCTTCTAAATGGCTGGAAGACTGTGCTGGGGAGCCCGAGACCACTGCCATATGGACAGTAATGACAGTCTGTTCAGTGTCATCCTCCTATGGCGTTCTGAAACACATGCAGGTTTTTATAACAAATTATTATCCAATCATGGTCAGTTATATAATATACATGCCTCATAAGTGACAGAAAAATCAGTATGCTTTAGATCTTATCTTGCCTCTCTTTTGAATATTGCAAGGTTCTTATCTTACCAGTAAGTATAACTCTGTGACTATTATTCTTTTCTGACAGTGAAATATGGAAGGGCTTATTTTCCTCCATACGGATGCAGATTTCAAGGGCCGTGAATTTCATGCTTTTCTTTGCCAGAAAATTGTTGTGATCTGAATATGTTTTAAGAAAAATCACCATGATAGCAAGTGATTAAGAAAGAAAACATCATGTATTGGCAGCAAACAAATGAAAAACAAATAATATCGATGGATAGAAAAGCAACTTTAAAAGAATTCTAATCCCGTTCTAAATTACATAATAATAACAACAAAAAAAGGAAATGCCTAGAAGGAGAAAAAGTGAAATGTAATCTGTTCTGGCCTCTTGCCCCCATCCATAATTCAGTTTACTGCCTTGAAGTTACTCCTGACTCACTGAGGTGCAAACAGGAGTACCACGAATCTCTGAGCATGTGCCTCAGGGAGAACTCAGTGGCTGAGAGAGTATGGACAGGAGTTGCTGCAGTCCCCTATGTCCCTTCTGCATCCCAGCAATGCCTAAAGCATTTGTGACCATCATAACTTATGGGTATGGGGGGCTCATGGTTGCATTGCATTGCCAGAGCTTTAGAAGAGAACCAGAGTGTGCTTTGGCCAAAGTGTCCCTCTGTGCAACATGCAAAGGTCAGAAGACCACAGTGGCAATAACACAAGAGTCCCCACTTCCAAGAAGAACAAAAAAAAACAAAAAGAAAGGAAAGTGAGAGAAGTCGTGTCAGTAGAAGCTTGGGGGTTGAGTTGGAACTAGAAGGTGACTTGTAGGTGCTAACGATGAAATCTGGCTTGTAGTCTTGCTTTAGGCCACCTGCCATGCCAGACAAGCTACATGACCGGCAGAACCTGAGTTGCGACACACCTCTTTTCCCAGAGACTGTCACTGCTCTAGGTCCTACTGGGTCTTTAGAGACACTGGGAGCTGCAAGAACCAATTTAAGATCCTGGGCTGCACTATTTCGAGTGCACAGTGGGGACACAAAATGGATGGACCTCGCTTTGAAGTTGGCTCTGCTTTGATCTTTGATAGTTGGACCAGATGATGTCACTTCCAACACAAATTATTCTATCACTTTTTCAGCTGTATTTTCCTGCGTGGCTTTATTGTCTCCTAACACTCACTCAACATGTTTGAATGCTGCTAATGTCTTTTATCACTTCATCATTGCAATCCCATTCTTCATTTTCCTATAAAAACAGCAGTAGCTAGAGCTACCACATCCCACTGGCTCCTCTTCCAGCTTTTCTCAGTGACCTCACAGTCACTGCCAGACCCTGTCTGGTACAGCAATCTCTGGCAGGACATGCACTGTGTCAAACAGGAAAGGTTTTGTACCAAAGAGCTGAGATCATGCTGATAAACAAAACATTTTCTGAGTCATAAATACTTCCTTGGTCCCATTTACCTCCCTGATAGAACAGCCAATCTGAATCATATTTCTTCTAAGCCCCTTTTACAAGGAACAGTTTAAATGGGATGAGGCACTTAGTTTTGAAGGGAGTTTTTTGTAAAAGTTTGTGATAATTTTTAGAGTGTTGGAAATCTTTTCAAAGACATTTTTTTTGCACAGATGCACCAGTTTCTACAATTTGTAGTGTCACCTTACAAAGTAGAGACTGATCAGGAGAGAAGTGATCTAAGAGGCAGGAGATCCAATTTGGAGTCTCTGCTCTGTCACACCATACTGCAAAGGTCAGCCTCAAAAGCTGAAGTGCCAGTCCAGCTGCCAGATACCAAAGTTCATCCTGGAGTCCATTTTTGAACAAAACTAGACATTTTCCTTTTGGAAGCTACACACATTTGGGACTGAACGTGTACACTCAACCTCATAATTGTGAAGGACACAAGACAGATCTGTTCCACAACCAGCAAATTCACTCTGTTTCAAAATTGTACCTCTCGGCCACACCATCACTCAGTGTGTATCCCAACTGGAATGTTAATAACCATGAAGCTTGGTCTAGCTTATAATCAGTACAGCACAATCCAATTTAGCCTGATTGCGAAAATGAGAGAGGGGCACTTATAGAGGTGATTTCCCTGGAATCTGCATCTGTAACTACAAAACTTGAGCTACCTTGTTGTGTTATCATCTTCTAGAACCCATTATTCTAGAAAACGCTATGAAAATATCAGTCAATTGAGAACCCTACGCAGAAGCTGAGAACGAAGCAAGACTGAAGTAAGCTGAAGACACAAAGTAAAGAATTTCTTTAACAGCTGGAAACTCATTGATTAAAGCATGTTTGAGAGTGACTGTAAGTGAGAGTGACACAAGACACAAGACCCCTCCGAAAGGGTCTTGTGAGGAAGCTGCTCGGGCAGGCACAGACACCACAGAAAAGTCAGTGAAGAAAGACGGGAAGGATCTCCTGTATAGAGGTCCAGCAAGGTTTACTTTGCAGACTCACGCCGAAGGGTTCCAGCGACAAAAAGAGCGAGATCAATGGAGTGCTCAGGGTTAGGTATGGAGGTCAGGAGCCAATGCTCTGAGGGCACAGGGGTGTACGAGGGCAGACCATCAGCGATACCACAACCAACGGGGAAGCAGGGAAAGGAGAAACCTCTACAATTAGGGACATATATAGGGACAATACGGGTGGGCAAGGCCAGCGGGCCAACGGGAAAAGCAAAACTGAGGTAGATTAACACAGTGCTGCAGAGCTCCATGGGGGAAACCTTTTTGTCTCACCCTAAGCAGTGAGGCATTCTCGAAGGCTATGGCAGATTCTTCCAGGGCATTGCCCTAGAAGTTCCCCTGACAGGCTCAGGGGCCTCCACAGGTGACTAGCAGAAGCTCTTATGGAATGACCACAGTAGCAGTTTGGAGGTCTTTAGCAGGTTCAGGAAGACACCAGATGGGTATTCCTGGCTAAGAGGCTCAGACTTCAAAGGGAAAAACCTCCTGAGAGCCTTTCCCAGGATTGCATTTCCACAGCTCGCTCATAACCCTCTGCAATGACAGAAATCCCTCCAGGTATATATGAAATATTCAGTGACACCCCGCAAAACACATCCAGCTCAGAAAGAACATCTCCATCTTCCTTTTACCACACATGACCCCAAAAATAATCTAGGGGAAAAATACCCTTTTCAGTTGATCAGCTGATTTTATTGTGACATTCAACTATTTGTTCCCAATTGATTGAATACTTCCCTGAAGAGAGGTTTGCTTAAGCACTGATTTTCCTAGTTCAAGAAACATGGAGTAGGTGGAGGTGGTAAACATAATTGCACCAAAAAACCCACAAGGTCCTTGGATCACCACTTCTCTCTTTTACTAGTAGGAACTGGAATTTCCATTTCACACAAATAGCTCTCATTATGAAAAGTTTTTTTAATACTGATGATGTACATTTAATGATGTAAACATAAAACTTCATGCAGAACAGAAACACATTAACAATCTTCATTGCTGCGCAGGGAGATGAGGGGAATTGTAAGAGCCCAGGCAAGGAAGGAACCAAAAAGCAAAGCTGCCAGATTGGGATTTGGCTACTCACCTCCAGACTGCAGAAAGCTTAAAACACCCCCCAGGACACCGAAAAGTTTACAGCTGCTTGTGGAAGTGCCAAGCAGGCTGCTTACCTTCCAGGCTGCCACTGGACAAGAACCTGTGTAGGTAAACCTGCTTCTCACCTGTGCTCAGTCAAAAGTAGCAACAGTATTCATACAATTCCGTTCAGTCAGATCACCATTTTCTAATCTGGATCGAAAATCCTAACGAGGGCTTCTTACCTGCTTGGAATTGTTAGTCTGCAGCTCATGGAGTAGCTGTGTCACAATTAGATCATTTGTAAAAATCTTTTGCAAAGAAGGAGCACTCCCTTTTCCTACCAGCATGTAATTCCTAAGAATGCACTTCCATTATCTCAGGCCTCAGATATATATAAGGGGAAGTGTGAACTGCCCTAAACTTGACTTTTAAAATTACTTTTTACGCCATTTTCTTTACAATACTCTAGCAATGAGCTTATTATTTAAATGGAGTAGCTTATTACACTGCCTAGGACAGAAATAACATTAAGATGATATAAAGGTGAAATAAAAGATGATAATCCACCCTAAGAAAGCTGCTGAGAGTCATTTAAAGTAGGTGATGTTTTACCTTTTTAATTAATTCAAAAAATACTACTTTTACAGCACGAAGTTTTCACTGCAAGTCAAAATGATGGCACGCCACAACAGGAATGTGTTTACTAATCAGAGCTAAGGCTAAAATCTACCATCCTCAGGCAAAACAGCTTGTAGACCCAAGAAGCATTGTCTCCCTGTGGAAACAAGAATAACAATTTGGGCTGAAACTGGTTTTTAAACTACACATGTGAAATAGCATGTGAAAAATACTTACATAACCAGGAGGGCCACGGGATTAAAAGAAATTATTTCAAGAATATTTTAATAGGCCTATTTCACTCACCCACAAAACATATTTCTATTTCTGCCTCAAATAACAGTGATAATTTCATGGCACTTTGGAAACAAAAAGTTACGATACAGTTTTCACCTTCCCAGTAACAAATATTAATGTTGGTACCAGAAAGTCATGGGCTCAGAAAGGACTCTTGCTTGGGTGATGCCATTTTTAAAACACTTCATTCACTTTTACGTTGCAGAGCTGCAAATGAAACTTACATTCCTGGTTTCATTCTCCACAGACATGAACAAACACCTTCCTGGAAAATGAATGGAGACTTGTCAGAGAGTGCATTTTAAAATGATAAATCAAGAAAGAGCTAGGCTGTTCCTCTACGGATTTGGCCATGACACTAGTCAGGTGTGAACTTAGACCCGTCTGTTTCCAGTTGGGTGGAGCCTGGGAGACAAATAACTGAGATCCAACTATGGAAGTTGCTTTTCTCCAGTGGATTCACAGCCCTCCACATTGTTCTAACAGAGACTTTCAAAAAAATGCATTAAAGCCCAGGATGTTTCACAATAGCTGAAAGGTGCTGTGCTTGTTTTCTGCTCAGTAATCACCTGTTTGAACGCTTGATGTAGAGCCATGGGCACTTACCTGCACCCATCCCTACTGGAAGTGGTGGCCCATGTGGATCAATAGAAACACCTGTTCTGAGCCACTTGTCCGAAGGGTAAAACAATGACACTGGGTGAGGACTCTCCCTGTAAAAAATGGCTGGGAGGGATAACTTCTGCATTAAGTTTCGTTATTGCAACTTTTGTCTTTCTATCTATAAAAACCCTTTTGGCATATTTATTATTCCCCAATTCTTTACTCTCAATGCCCAATGGAACATTTATCTCCATTTCTAATAGCCATATCAGCTACACATTATTATCTCTAGATTGCAGGTCTAAACTGCTCTGTTTTAGTTGCAACAATTGGATGGAAGGGGTGGTGGCAAAGAAATGAGATGGTGCTATTCCTGTGTGAATGATACTACTTGATTAGCTAACAAGCAGCATTCATTGTCCATTTTTTTGGCAGTGGAGACTTCCAGTCCTAATTCAGCACTATGGTCTGACAAGTGTATGATTGATAGTGCCTCATAAAGAGCTGTTTTGAGCTTTGTTGCAGGCAAGGAATTGTGCAACGAGTTGTCTGCTGATTCTGGACACTACAAAACTTGAAAGAGGAAGGCAAGCATGGTTGTCAGCACAAAGGCTATTTTACAACAGTTTCCTGCTTTTCAAACACCCCTCAAGCATTTCATCCCTATGAGTTTATTCTTTAAGCTTTAGCATTCTGGTCTCAATATAGTAAAGGACTTGTAATTCAGTACATGTTAGACAGTAACATATTCTTGCCCATAGACAGTTTTATCTTCTTCATGATCACTTTCATTTTCATAGTTATTTCCTCAATATATGATTGTTATTACAATGGAAATAAAAGTTGAAGTTTTTTATTTCATAGGAGCAGTTAAGGACTTTGTGTGGGTCTAGTTTGGAGAAGAGCAGGCTGAGGGGCAACCTCATTGCTCTCTGCAGCTTCCTGAGGAAAGCATGTGAAGAGGAAGGTGCTGAGCTCTTCTCTCTGGTATGCACAGGATACACGGGAATGGATGGAAGCTGTGCCGGGGGGGAATTCAGACTGGTCACCAGGAAGCATTTCCTTGCAGAGAGGGTGGTCAGACACTGGAACAGGCTTCCCTGAGAGGCTGTCAATGCCTCAAGCCCAGCAGTGTTAGAGAATCATTTGGACAGAGCCTTTAGTAAGATGCTTTAACGTTGGGTCAGCCCTGAAGTGCTCCAGTAGCTGGAGTGGGGGATCACTGTAGATCCCTTCCAACTGCAAAGATCTATTCTGTTCTCATTTATCTGTAATTAGGGGTTGACAGTAATTAGGAGCTCTGCTTTGAAAGACAGAGGGATTTAATTTAACCCTTCATGCTGTTCCTACCATGCATTTTTCACGTATCATAAAACAAACTAACCTTACATGGGACTGTAAAAAGTCATATACACAGCCAAAGATGAATCTTGGAGAGCTTTCTAAAATACAGGCTAGAAAATATTTTGAAGTACAAAAATTAAAAGAATAACTTTCTGTCATATAAAATAAGTGGATTGTCAGAAAGCAAGGTATTACAAAACCCCCAATTTGTCAGAATTTGAAAGTAAATGGCAATTCCACCTTATACTTTCATACTACCAATGCATATTTGTGCTTATTTATCTTTTCAGATTTGTAGATGAGGTAAATATAGCCAAATAAAAGATAGCAAAAATCTATTAATAGATTTTTCAAAGTTCACTTAGCTCATAAATTTCAGCATTCATAATAACTGTAGTCCTCATGTCCCAGACAATATATTCAGAACAAGGATAAATAAAATAAACGTCCTGAACCTCACAATATTTTATCAGATGTCCCAAAAATAACCAGAAGAGCAGCACCTCTTGCAAACAGGGTTTTTTGATCAGTCATCTGTTGATCTAGTATCAAGAAAAGTGCATGGAAAAGTCCATTTTTCCTCTGACATTTCAAAATTATACTAATGAGATAATCTATCAACAGGAAACTGATTTACAAGAATTATTTTGTCCAAGCGCCAAATCCCCTTCAACTCATGCTCATTGTGAAGATCACTGCCAACACGACCACAACTGTTGTTCTGAAGCATTATTTACTCTTTGGAAAATACCTTATTAAAAGAAAACAAACCTTTCCCTGGGGGTAGGTGGTAGAGTAGGGGAAACATGTTAAAAATCAAACTTTGCATGGGAAAAAACACCAGGTCCAAAAATGACCTTGTTTGTAGAGAACAAGTTGTTCACCTTTCCATAAGACTTCAGTCTGGCAAGAAAATGTTGTGCTCTGTAAGATGTGCTGAAAGAACCACGTTTAACAAATATCAAACACAGAGCAGGATGGTGATCATTAGCCTTAGACTGGGAAATAACACGTCTACTTGCCCTTCTCTAGATTCCCTAGAGCAAATACTGAGAAAACTGAGACTTGTCACACTAGTCCTCCAAACCGAGCTAGGCAAAAAATACTGAGCAGATTTTAAAGTAAATACTGCAAATGGATTGATTTGTATATGCAAATATCTTTAACTCAACACCTGAAGCTGTAGCAGGATATATCCACTTCCAACAGCCAACATCTGTTCCCCTGTAGCAGATCACTCTATATGCAGAATATGCAAGAGGGCAAACACAACAACAGAGAAAGTCAGGGGCTTGTGGACTAATTCATATTGCAGCAACTTTCTTTTGCTCTCACATATGCCATAAAGCACCTTTGCATAATGAATGGGCAAAAATAACTATAAGGGCACAAATAACCTGGGGGGCCATAACTACTGTAATAGCAATATTTTCCAGAATTAGCCCATGGTTTTTACTTTTTGACTAAACTGTTTCTTCACCATCTGTTTTTAATGATCCTCACAAGTGACTGGTTTACTCATACCTCCTGCATTTTGTAACAGGTATTTTTTAAAGGTTTTGTATTAATTATTTTTTTAAGTAGGTGATAGTAGTTATCCATGGAAAAGGAAGACGATAATCTCCATCAGACAACCTAGCAACAGTTTCATTACCAAAAGTAAAAAATAGGCCATAGGTGATGTTTGGCATCAATATTAACTTGGGTGCAAAAGAAACTTCCAACATGCTTGTAATGGGTGATGCACTGAGACCCATATAAACAACTGGCAGGGCTCAGAGAGTTTTTTTGTTTATAATAACCTGCTAAATAAGTCCACAAAGCAATGGGGAGATGCAATCTAATGAACACGTATTTTGTGACTCCTTGTAAGACCAGTTGGTTTGTGAGCATTCATTGTCAGTGGCAGGCAGTATCCCAGATCAGCATATACATGGGGCACTCACACCCGAGTCTTTCCAGACTTGGGAGATTCAGGGAAAAGAAACTTTCAAAATTGGAAGGAAAAAACTCATCTTATTTGATACACCAGCTGGCTAAATATTGAAGTTCCTTGCTATCAGACTGTGCTTTGTCTCAGTGAAGAGGAGGTACAATCTCCTGTGACACAAAACCTGTCCGCTTCCCTGCACGGGGAGTAGGGCCTGCAGGGTCACTGGCCCTGCCATGGCTGCAGGGAACTCATGCAGTTGGTACAATGACCATGCTTTCCTACTTTGGAGGAACAAAACGACATCACACACAGAAGACCACAAAACTCACAAACCCATATCAAATATTTTCCTTCTGCTTAAAAGTTCCGGAAAACCTTTGGTAAAAGATTAGGGAAAAGAGTGGCCAGTGTATATGCAGAATTCAAACAAAAGAAGACATCCACATTGAACCTATGGAAAGTTTCAGCTGAACCATTCAGCAGCAGCTACTGAAACTCCCCCCTATCCAAACAATTCTGGGTCCAGGGAAACTTCTGAAAAGCACTCAGCTTGCCCCTCACCAGAGAAAAACAAGCAATGATTCTGTGTAGCTGTGAGACCCTACAGTATGCTAAATACAGAAAACAACAGGCTACATCCTGGAAGTCTGAAAAGAAATACATTTGGTTATTTGTCACCTTGACAGAAGAACATTTCTATTCCCCACATATTTTGCAGTTTTTTATCTAGTCTTTTTTTAAATTCCTGAAGATTGGTACTTCCATGCCTTTCAATAGTTCTCTCAGCATATTTCATTGCAGATGCCAGGTGATGTTCAGCTTAAGTGTACATTTCTTTGTATCAGCCATTTTCTGCTACAGCTCATGGAAAAAAACAATTATTCCAGCTCTATACCACAGACATCAGGGATGTTTGTGTAGGGGATGAATTATGGCATCTTGAAAACCTTTGTAATCATGTGACAAGTACCCAGCTTTTTAGGGGGAATTGCTCTTCCCCAGAAGGTGCAGCATCCTGAGGGAACCTCTCAACCCTCTATAGCCACCCAGTGACTTCTTGTTACAGAGAGCAGTATGCTGAGGAAACCTGAGGAGGAAAATCTGCCAAAGCTTTCTCTTGATTTCCATGCCCTGCCTGCTAAACAGGTTTTTTTTCCTTCTTTTTTTTTTTTTTTAATAGTAACACAAGGCTCATGCAGTTGCTATTCCATAGTACTCAGCAGTGCCCTGACGGATACAGTTCCATGAAGGTTGCAAGACAGCAGTTTATGCTGTCGCAGACCTCAGGCTCTTCTGGGTAAAGTGTCTTTAGAAAGACACTCACTGTGTCTGGGGCACTGGCACACCGTAGTGAAACAGCTCAGTTGTGATGGCTGCCAGAGCAGCTGCACAGCAAGGTGTCCTCAGGAGATGCAGGATAAAAGGAATGGAAGCTGATCTTCCAGTAGTCAGAAACCCCTTTAATCTCAGGAACCGACGACCAAAAGACCTCCAGGGTCCAGGGCAATGGGGTTTTAGAGGGTTCTGAGGGGGCGAGGTTAACAACTTGGACCAATGAGGGGAAGAACTGGGAAAACAACCAATCAGGGAAGGGATCCCAGTCGGAGAGGGAGAATGAGAACTGGGGACATAACCAATCGAGGCTTAGGGATTAGCATACCGTGAACGGAGGGAAGTTCCGTACTGAACTCCTTGGGGGGAGAGCTGTGATCCTGAAAACAGCTGATGAACTGCACACTGTCCAGGGGAGAGTGAGCTCCTCTGTGGGTGGCCCAGGGGCCACCACATTACACTTCTAGTACAAAAGCAGAACAGAGAAACACATCACGCATGATCTGAGAATGCAAGCAACTGCTTGCTTATACCAAGATCTGGACTGAAGTCAATAAATCATATATTCATTTTGGGGTTTTGTTATGTTTTTTCTTGTTTGAAAATTAATAAAAAGCAAACAAAACTGTTCATTTATGCATAGCCCTGTGAAAAGCTTTGAACACTATTAAGTCCTACCCTGCAAACTCTACCTTACATGATTCCTGCTACTGGTTTCCTCCAAGTCAAGGACAAACAGCGTGATCTGACTCAAGTAACCATCCTCACCTGGCCTGAACTCTAAATACATGCTTAGATTCACTCTAGCTCTATGATGAAATTAGGTATATTAAACTTAATGTAACTTAATAACTTAAGCTTAACCCCGTATTTACCATTTTGCTTCCTGAAGCCCTAGAAGGTTCAAAAGACCTCAGCAAGTCTGCTGATACATAATTACATGAGTCCAGAATAGAATGAGATGTGTAGTGTATCAATCTGAGGGTATCCTGCACTTCTCAGAAAAGGCTTAAAAATAATTGTGAGACGGCTGATCAGAAGTGTTTGGAAAAGCAAAAGGTTTTCAATTAAAACAGAAAATAATAAACAATACATAAACAAAACAAAAGCTGTACATGGTGCAAAGAGATTCTTTGCACCAGCTAGGACACCCTGAAAAGCCCCGAGAAGCTCTGTGCTGTCCTATAAGTACTGAACGATTTAGGTGGGATTCTTGGCAAAGAGCCCAATAGAGGATAGCTATTTTTCTGAGGAACAGGTAAAGAGACCTATCAGTATTTTTGTCTTGGCCTTGAGTGAATTACTGCCAGGAGAGCAAAGAACTTCCTAGGGTTTTTTCCTTTTTAGTGCTAAGGTAAAACTGAAACCCTTTTTCCTTATATAGAAACACCTGCTCAGGTGTCGGGGTGCATTGCTACAGTCTGCCAGAGCAAAACAACAGCAAGCTGACAGAGGAGGTATAACTGACACCAAGGAAGGCTTCAAGCATCAGCACTTTATTGTTCTTTAGTACAGCCTTTTACACTATTCATCATACATGCATTACACCTCATTGCCCTCTCTACCCTCCTGTGACTGGTCAGTACACCTCAGCACTCCATGTTTCGTTACCTTCAATACTGTCCACCTGTCCCACACAGTTGTAGCCCGTTAGGGATGAGGCTCGGCCGCAGCCCCATTCCCAATCACCACAAACTGTGTGTCTACAGGGAGCTACCTTCTACTCTAGCTAAACCCCAGGTGTCACTGAGAG
The DNA here is from genome assembly GCA_013400495.1 of Nicator chloris. NCBI lineage: Eukaryota > Metazoa > Chordata > Aves > Passeriformes > Pycnonotidae > Nicator > Nicator chloris. The sequence goes on from WAAE01007629.1 coordinate 18,303, forward strand.
GAATGGAGGCAGTTCAAAATCAACAAGCTTTCCAGTAAGGCAAAGTCTTATAAACCCATATAATTCGAGCCAGTACTCACTTGATCCTATGTGATCCTATCCTATATCCACTCAGTGCGTTTTGCTGAAACGGGCGTTTTGTGGCAGTGCCTTACGCTCTCAGCTTCACTTTCATCCTATTGCCTCTCACTAGGTACAGAGAGCGGGTCTTGTGTAGCCTTCACAGTCGAGCTGTTTCTCAGCACTAAGTGCTACCTCGTTACATATATGAGGCCTCACAGAGCCCCAGTGCTGAAGGTCAGGAAGTAGACAAAGTCAGTATGTAAGAATCTGGCTGTATCGGTACTGAACTCCTCTGATATATTTCTGTTTGGAATTCAAGTCAAGAGAGGAGCACTGATACATGCTTTTCTTATAATTCTGCTACATTGCTGCCATGCATTACACCACTAAACCTGCTGAACTCTCAGGTGCAGTTGCATTTAAAGACTGCAGAAAATTCACCCACTAATAAGAATCATGCCATGACCTGATGTCCTCTGCAGAGGTGAGGAATCTGACATTCGTCACTGCCTTTAAAAGCCCACCACTATTTATTCTTTACTTTTTCACAAAAGCCAGTTTTTTAACCTCTTGCCAAGTACATAGGTAAATACTTTGCACATCCAAGTGACAGTCAAGAACTAGATCCTACTGCTTACTCTTTTCATACATCACTTGCCTGTAAATAATTTTACATTATTTACTTAGCCTGACAGAACAGCCTTTCTAGCTCCCAAGTGAAGGTAGCAGAAGAGGACTCTGCTAATGAAGGCTTTAATCCAGTCCTGAAGCAAAGCAGAACATACCAAGGAAGGAAGTGGCATGTAGTAGAGAACTATGGTGCAGAAAACTCTGAGTTAGTGTGACATGAGCCAGGGAGTTCATTCAAGCTGAGTGCAGCAGCATCAGCTCAGCAGGAGTTTATGAAGGCAACAGGACAACCCCAAATCCCTTCTGGCTCCCCATTTCCCCACTTGCAGTAGGCAAATACAAGAGTCAGGGAGTTGGGGGCAGCCTTGGCCAGACTCAGGCCAGGTGGTGCTGCAGCATCAGTGCAGACTGTTGTGCTTAGAGAGGGGACACCTCCCCTGGCTTCCCTTCCACACAGCACCTCTCCACCAGCAGACACCATCGGACCAGCAGACACTATCAGTCATGGCCAGGGCAGCTGCTGCAGTTTCAGGTCAGCAAAGCAAAACCAAGCTAGTTTCTGCTATGGCCCACCAGTCAAATGAAGGTGATCACTACATGACCATTTGCTTAGAGTTCAAAGCTGGAGTAGGAGATGCCACTATTATTTGCTAGATGGAAAGCTGTGACTCTCTTTATCTTAATATGCCTGACACGTTTCACTTCCCTGGCCCCTAAGGGACACAGAAATTGCATACAAGAACACACAAAAAAGTCAAGCAAATGTATGTCATGAGGACTTGATGTTGCCTTTTGCCTAAAGCAATCTGACGTAATTAGCCATCTCACAAGTAAAACCTTTATGTTTTATTCTTTTACCAATTTAAAATAAAAACTGTACATTAGCATGAGTAGCTTGTCATTTTAATACACTTTGATGTTTGCAAACTTTGAAATATTATGCTCAAATTTGTATGCAAATTTGTGTTTCCAATTACATACTCATTAGTTCTTCTGGAACTTCTTCCTAATATTCACAAAATGTTTATAGCTTCCTCTTTTATTTTCCTGAATTACTTTAGAATGAAATCTGATATATAAAAGACAAATGAAGAAATCCATTAGCACACAGGAACTTTCTTAAACATCACATTTAATTTCTAAGGATGTCATAATTTGTCACTTCAAAAAAGTTCCAAGTGTCCGTGCAGACCCCATCTGATAGCACATTAAAAATCACAGGCAAATAGTTTTGTGCCTATAGCACTGTCAGCCTCCAGAAATGCCCACCTCCCTTACCTACTCATCTGAAAAAGTAGTTGCCTTTATTGATGCCTTGAGAGGCTACCTAGAACAGAGGCTAGACAGTATTAAAGGAATAAAGTAGGTATTTATCAAAAAGGCCTTCAAAGGATGTACACCTTGGGCAGTACAAGAGCCTGGCTGTGGCTCCACCCAAGATGGAAGATGGGTCATGAGTTTTTACACTTTTATAAGTTTTGGTGCGTTTACATATTGAAGTTAATTGTCCAATTACAGCTTCAGGTTATGAAGTCCCATCCTCGCAGGTTGCTCTCCTCAATTCACTGTTGTTTATACTTTTTAGGCCTGAAGCTGCCTAAAAGCTGCCTGAAGTTCTTGGGCTGGAAAAGGATTGTTTTGTCTGACTGAACTGAGAGGAGAACTTGCTAACGCTTTATATGAAGTTCAGAGTTATATACTAATGCAGTACAGAATCTGGAAAATATGAAAGCTAAAACTTAGGGCATCTTTTCCCCCTTTAGAGGCTTGACAAGGCCTCTACCTTGTTGAGCCTCTATTCTAAATATCTACTAATAATAGGTATTTAATAATAGCTAAATATCTAACAACGGTAAATATCTAACAAAAGTAAATATCTAACAATAGTACCTATCTAACAGTAATAATGTTTTGCAGTCAGCTATCATGCAAAGAAGAACAATGATTATCATGGACAGTTCTCTAGGCACAGAAGAGGAATCATTTAAAACATGTTTTCATCTGCATCAGTCTCTGTTTTTACAGTTGTGTCAGGAGCAGAAGTTTTCTTAACTCTGGAGTAGTGAATCCAGGGTCCTGTGCCAGCAACTTTGACTGTGGTGAGCGTGGTCAGCAGAACTTGGAATGGTCCTCTCCACTTGGCTTGTAGAGGATCATTGTCCTACCACTTAACATAGACCTAATCTCCAGGCTGAAGGTATGTGCAGGTGTGTCCAGTCCTGGGGGCCTGGATAGCATGATGTAAGTCTGGACCTTCTGCAAAGTGGAACCTAACGCCATTAGATATCTCTGTAAGTCAAGTTTTCCCTTCATGTGAATTTCACCTGGAATATGCGGAATCTGTACAGTCTGCCATAAAGTATTTCATAGGGACTGATGTTATCCCTCTGCTGTAGGAATGCACCCCCACACCACAGCAGGTGCTTCTATATAAGGAAAAGAGTTTCAATTTACCTTTGAACATATAAGGAAGATGGACCAGAACTTTCCATGTTTCTCTCACAGTGGTTGGCCCAGTGCCAGCACAGGGGCACTGGTTGGGTTTTGGAAATGTTTCTCAAAACCTGTAGCTGCTTCTATTAGCAGTGGGCTGTACGAGATGGTCCAAAAATCCCTCATCTGTCCCCAATCTGCCTCACAACCGTCATCAAGGACAAAGACTGAGACCCCAAGGAGAGACACTGAGACCCCAAAGAACAGGGGGTTTCGGGCCTGGCTGAGGTGGAATGTCTGCCAAGTTTCACCTGGAGGTGTGTGTTCGCTGGACTAAAAACTGGTCCCATGGCAACCCGTGCAGGAACGATGGACATGTCACGGTGGCCTGGATACGAGCTGTGTTTGCTATAGAGCTGCAGAACTGGACTGGCCATACCACACTGGCTGTGCTACAGAATTGGGCCTGTTCTGTACCTGTCACAGCCTGTCCTGCATTTGTTCCCTCAGCAGACCGATCCCCCACCTTTTTGGCCAGGTGCCCCCCGCTTTGAAAAATACCATAAAACCCTAAAGGACAGAGATTCACTTTGAGATCTCCCCAACGGGGGAGACAATCCACTGGCCGAGGACCACTGAGGACCACAAGGATTTGTCTCTTCATTGGTAGCTATATTCCCCTCCCACTCTTTTTCTTTCTCTCTCTATCCTTTTACTTCCTTTCCTTCCCTCTACCACACACCGTGTTGTTGGCACTCAATAAAAGTGCACTGCTGTTGAAGTAAATGGATGTTGTCCCCTGCTGTGTCTTTTCTGCTCTGAGACCACTAAATGAACCATCACGACCCCCGACTGTATTAGCGGATCGTGACACGGGCCAGGTTGTCCCTCCTAAAATATTAAGTATTTATGAAGGTGCACAAAGGAGCTCAAGTGCTTTTTGAGGTGTCTTAGCAATGTGTCAAGGGGCTTCTCTGACACCTGTGCTTGGCTTTTGCTTTTGTTTCTGTACCATTTGTTAAGGGAATAAACCCTTGCTTTACAAAACACACTTGAGGAGCCGTCTTGCAAAGTTATTAAGCCACTCTAGGAGGTTGCAAGTCAACCCTCAGACTTGATACATCTTCATGGAGGTTATTACACTGTGACTACCTGTAGACTGTATCACTCTGCCTTGATTGTATGTGGATTCTCAGCAAAGCTATAGGCAAGGCCTGAACCCGTGTCATGGATGTTTCCTGACAAATTTTGCTAATTTGTGTTTTGAGGGTTTCATTCATACGGTCAACTTTACCACTCATCACTATCACTGTCTTTAATGAATGTTTTGGTGCATAAGAAATACTAGTCCATATCCTTAAAAGGAGTGAAATTGGGATTACTGTCTAGATTTCAATGGAACAAAGCAAATTTACAGCAATTATGAATGTGATTCATTTTCCTTTAGTTATCCACCTCCATTAAAAACATGGGTAACATTTTAAATTCAACTGAAGTAAAAGCCACACTGTTAAAAATAAATACACAAACCCACTGCCACAAAGTTCAAGTTTTGGATGAAACCTGAAGCTCATTAGTACATAAAATGCGTAACATGTAGTATGAGAGGAAAGAAGGGCTGGAAGGGAGCATTAGCTCATCTGGTAGCTGTCACCACCCCGCCCAGGAGTGATGGCATGGAAATGCTCCAGACAGATGCTGGTCTAACCTGTTCCCACAGATATTCCTTCTCAGAGACTTTACAATTCCCCTAAGCTATCTGTTACTAACAGATTTTTCCTAATACACTTTCTACTTATACACATTACTTCTCTATATGCTATGTCAGAGCCTGGAATTGCTAAGCACAACAGTGGAAACCCCCAACTGATAATGTGGCACTGTCCTGATTAAGAAAAAATTTGGAAAGCAGCCACTATAAATAATGAACAGTTAATACTGAAACTGTGCTATACCTGTGTACACAGGAGGAACTTGGCAATAACAGCCCTAGAGGCATCCCTTTCCCTGGTTCTGCATTCAAACTGAATACAGTCCCACTGGGCTCCATAAAATGCCAACTTTCTCAGCCTTTCTTCCCCTCTCTACGTTTTGGATAAAACTTGCAGTCATTAAAACGGCAAAGAAACAACAAAGATTGAGGTCAAGTCCATAAAAAAAAAAAAAAAAAGCTGGCCAAGTTTCATATCTACTACATATTTTTGATGTCATAGAAGCAAACATAACAACGGTTCATACATCACTAAAATATTTGCAGGCTTGAATGCAAAACAAGCTTTTTAGTATTAATACGCCTACAACAATATGGGAGTTTTAATGACTTTAAAGCAGATCTTCTTAATTACACTTTTTTCAGTAAGAAGCAAATCTGTGCATGAACCAGATCAATTTATTCCAGCATGCCAGTAGCCTACAAGTTGTGTATTATAGAAACACTAGCAATGCAGCTCTGCATCTTGCTCCAACAGGGCTGGATCTGTTCCTACAAGCACACCACAGTAATCCCAGTTCAGAGAGCAGGAGTAACTCAGACAGTATTTGTAGCATTCTCTCACAGTTTGACATTTCAAATGTAACAGGCTCAGCAGAAATCTAAGTGTTAATTTTGCAGGTATTTAAAAATAAGATACTGGAATTTTTTCCTTTGTTTGACAGCAGCATCTTAAGGCATTACCTAGAGGAGTGGGAACACAGTGACAGTCCATAGAACTACTTTCTGAAGTCATAACCAGAAATCTTTATCAGTGGTAATTCTAAAAAGGAAGCTATAAAATTATTTTGAAGTCTTTCTGGATTTTTCTTCAACTTTAGGGTTGTTTCATCCCTGCTCCATATTGCTTTAGGGCTGGAAGATGTGGCAGCTTACTGGGCTACATTTCAGTACCTCTGCCTGGCGTTGGCTCTCAAGGGAGCAGTTTGGACAGGCAGAGGAAGCATGCTCTGAATTCACTGTAAATACAGACAGATGCCTGCACAGCAAAAACATTACTGGAGCTGGGTCAAAGATGCCCACTTCTCCTGGTCTGGAGCAGAGGCTAGGAGATGGCCCTCCCCCAGTCTGTGCTACTGGACTCTTTAATTTATTTCAGCCAGAATTTTTCACCAACTGTAGCTCATTCTTAAAACACAAAATATATGTAACTTGTCTGAATAAAGATATTTTGATATTTGAAGGCACAATCTGAGTAATTTTGAAGCCTGAATAATATCCATGCCAGCCTTCTACCACAGTTATAAAGCCAATTATTTTATTAGAAGACATTTGCTTGTTACTAATAATAGTCTGGTCGCTTTATTGGAGACATGAGCTAAATGATCACACAGATTACCTTTTGCACCAACAGTATTTTATATTGCAACTTTCTCAAAAATTGGCCTTGGAAATGGAAAGGTCATTTAACAAGCAGGCAGAGCATTCTGGAGTTTGGAATGCTTCCACACATTCTGGGCAACTACAAGCAAGCAGTTTTGGACAAGGTCCTCTAAGGCTGCCTGCATCTCAAGATTTGATGTCCTGCTTTTGAAAATCCAGTAAAGTTCTCATCTACAACTTTATGTACCTAATCATAATCAAGGTAAATGAAAGGAGACCTCAGTATCAAAGCAATGTTTTTGTCATCTAATAGAGACGATCTCGTAAACAGCTTTAAAAAATAATCTTGGAGAAAAGAAGGAACTTCTGTGCGTTTTTGACTATACTAACACAGGATACACAGACACTCAAAGGGCAGAGAGGTGGCAAATATTATGTAAAATCAGAAGAAAGGGAAGACCCTTTAATAAATTTTCATTAAAAAAAGAAAGACTTATGGACCAATGTCAACATACAACATCAACAAAGAATTGGGGTGCGTCTGTAATAATGATGGTGCTAATTGTTCAACTGTACAGCAAGCAACAAATGCTAAATTTTAGTTCCAATTCACTAGTCATCCTTAGTGATGTTCATAAATTTGCAAATCTTAGGATTGTGTGCAGGTGCAATAGCACTCCATTTCAAAAGAAGACAGTTTACAAATAACTAATTTTTAGGATAAATGGAGTATGTGAGATGTCTACCGTCTCAGGGGGCAAATCTGAGGGGTTGTCAAGTGCTTTAAGCACATGTCATGAAGCATGAATAGCCTGTCCACAGTTATCAAGCAGTGGGAGCAATGCACCTCAAGAAATTAGGTTAGAGCTCTCTTGGCTAGCAGCACAATTATGACAGCAACAGGACTACTCACAGATAAAACAGCCTCTCCCGTTAGGGTATGCCCGCTGTGATGACCAAGAATTTCATCAGAGATCCTTTTGGAGAGGAAGCAACTGAGTGGGTTATTTGAGAAACATTGGACTCTAAATTATCTGCTCTGACTTAATTCTGATTATAAATACACAAGTTTTATGGGTTGGTGCTTACAGAGAGGATTTTTCTGGTTATATCTAAGTCACAGGATTGAAGAGACAATCCCAGCTCTCACAGCCTCTCCTCATCTGATCAATGCTCCAAACCCTTCATCATCTTTGTACTCATTTGTTGGATTCTTTCCAGGACAGCAAGGAGTCTCTTGTACTGGGGAGCTCAGTAGGATGCAGCACTCCAGATCGGAGCTCACCAAGGCTGAGGAGAGGGGAAGGACCCCCTCGCTCAGCCTGGTGGCTGCTGTCTTCCCAATGCAGCCCAGGAGGCTGTTTGGCCTCTTCACTGCAAGGGCCCATTGCTGGCTCATGGTCAGCATGGTGTCCTTCATGACCCACAGGTCCTTTTCTGCAAACCCATTTCCCTGACCTTTTGCTTTTGCAGAATTTCAGGAGGTTTGTGTCAGGTAAAACTGCACCCTGTTCTACACAGAGGTAACTGAGGAGCAAAACACCAAAGTGGCACTTGTGGTGGAGATGGCACGCCAGAAAAAACTGGCATCTCTTAGGTCAGAAAGAAACAGAGGAAATAAATTGCCACTTCAAAGCAGCAGTCACGTGGGATTAGAACTGTGGGTGCCAACAGGGCACCTATCTTTCTGATACATCTGAGTCCACATAATCCAGCAGTGCCTGATTTTCTTATCTTGAAGTTATTTGCTAACTTTATGCATATTCTGCTAAATTGAGAAAGTTCATCTATTCACTACTGATTAATGCAGAGAAAACCAATGTCTTATTCCTGCAGTATTATCCAACATGTACATGGTTCAGATAAGAATATGTTTTGACAGTGCAGTATATATATATTTCTACCCTACTGAAAAGAAATTGGTCAGTAGAGTTAAAATAGCATGTGGTTGCATAATCTGTCCCACAGGACAGTTATTACTCAGAATTCTCTATTACACCCTTCAGCTCTAGACACATCCAGGGCATCCAAAACATTGTGTCAGGTCTAGGAGAAGGGAATACTCAACCAAGACACGAGTGGCATCTCCCACCAAGGACTCCAAACACCCTTGTTGCTCTCTAATGTTCTTGTTCTCACTCATGCATAGGTGTTGTATCATCATAACATTCTGGAAGATTGATTTATCTGTCCTATTGAAAGTTGCTTACTTGTCATGATCTTGGCAGATAATCTGCTACTAACCTTGTCTGAAAAGTTATGGTGTCATTCACACAGAGTTGCAACTTTTTATGCTAAAATAACAAAGATTAGGGAGGTACATTCTTCAATGCTGCAGATATGAGTTCAGTGATACACTTATTCACAAAATAATTCTAACAAAGGAATAATACTGCCAAATCTCCATCAAAACATCAACCCCAAGGTCAAAAATACTCTGAAAGTTGTCTAACAACGTATGTCTCCTCCTAAGTGGTTTTAACTGGTTCGCAGTGATTTGAGACTTCTTACCAAACTCAGTGAATTCTCCCAGTTGAATCTCAAAGTCCTCCTCTGAGCATGTTACCGGTTTCCTTTGGCTTTTGGTGTTGGAGAAACAGCAGGATGATGGAACGAGTGAGTGAATCCTCCAGCAATGAGGTTACTAGAGCTATTTCCCTATGCCTGATTGGTCTTTTCTCTCAGTTCCATTAAGGGCATTTCTCTTTTTTGGTAAATTATCTGCCAGACTACAGCCTCTCCTGGATCTCAGCAGACATCCACAGCCACTCCTGCTTTCTGTAGCACTGATTTATGAAGCTCTTATTGGGACAGACTTAATCTATCACAGGAATTCTTTTTTCCTCTCAGAACCCAGCACAGCAGATGTGATAAAGCACCTGTATAATGGGCTTCCTCTGCTGCTGCTGCCGGAGGATGTGGTTTACCACACTATGTGTGAATTATGGCTTACATTTGGAGCCTAAGTAAGCCTGGGCTGGGAGAATGAATTACAAAAACGAATTGTGGCAATGACAAACACACCGAATACAGTGGCTCAAACTCTTGCTAAAAAGAAATTAAGTGGGTTTTGACAGCAGAAAGCAGAAGATAAAGCTTGTGTTAGTGTCCAAAGCAGGTAACCCAGTACAGTTAAACACTGAGATGCAGACCAGGTGCCTCTTCATAAAGACTGGCTTGTAATTGTTATTTCCTTTCCTACCTTCTCAGGTAGGTCTGGGAATAGTTGCTTCTGGGTTTGTCCAGCTGCATTCCGTTAGTCTCCAAGTGACTTTGTCCACGAGACACAATCAAAACCTGCTTATGTGAAAATTTAAGGACAAAATTTGGTCCTGTATCAGACATTAGACACAAAGACTGTGTGTGCCACTTGAAATATTTTCAGGTGCTCCCAAAATATTTTAATATTCCAAGATTCAGCAGAAAACTATGTTTTTTCAGCATTCAATTGCCTACATACATTTAGCATCAATAAATGGTTTACACATTGTTTCCATCAATTTGCCTTCACGCTATACTCTTGGTAAGTAGAGTTTTTATTCAGGAACATGTGTCTCTGTCTCATGTGAAAAGGCAGAGACATGAGAGAAGTTAATTTGTTGATAATTCATCAGATTAATTAACCTGAAATACTTGATCATTGAGATATAACCTATTTCTCTATTAAGTGCTGCTTCTAGTACAGAACAGCAGTTACAGAGCAATCTTGCAATAGTAACATAATAAATACCATAATTGGCTTATCATGTTTTCACTTTTAGAATTTATAAATAAGATGGCATGAATGACAGATTAATTTGTAAATCTGCCTCCAAAGAAAAACTCTTTTGAAAAGACGCAAAATACATTTGAGAATGCCTCTTCTCCCTTTCAAGAGTGAACGATAGAGTTCTGGAATTAAAGCAGCATTACTTAGTGTTTGAGAGCTTTCAGTCAGCCAAAGAGAAATGAAAATCAATATCTAACAGTTTGAAATGTGTCTGAGGGGCGAATGGGAAAAAAATGCTACCAATTCATCTGAAATGACACATCATAATCAATCAATTCCAGACTTTGTGGGGCAGAAGGAAGTTTTGCATTTACTACCTTATTTCCTGAAGGTTCTGTGTCTATCTTTCTTGGGGCCAATCCCTGTTGGGGTCTGTTTAAGGGAATCCCCTAATTTGGGACACCTCATTCGCCCAGAAAGTTTGTTTTCGTTTCACTAACCCCTCTACTGGTTCAAACTCGCCGCCTACCCCTATCCACCCCTTCGGTTTATAAACTGGCACGCCCCGTGCTCGTGGCCGTCTGCCTCTGGATATTTAGAAGAATTAAACCTTCTGGATTAAGAAGCAGCAGCCTCTCTTACTTCTTGCTTCCAAACTGCGCCTTTTACAGAACTGTAGCCACAGAACTGAGCACTCTCGGAGCTGCCGCTCTCCCGCCGCCGGCCCGGCCGTGCCTCCGTCTCCCCTCAGAGGCCGTGAAGCCGCGCCGCCCGCCGGTTGCCTGGCGACGCCTCCCCGCACCCGGCGGCGCGGGAGACGCCGGTTTGAAAGGCGCTGTGCACGGCAGCTGAGCTGGCGGAAACCGAACGGTAACTGCGCAGCGCAGGGAGCGCCGCTGAGGGTGTCTGCCCACTGTGAGACGGGCAGGGAGTGCGGGGCACTTGTCGCTGGGAGGCCTGGCAAGGGAACATGGCACCACCACTCAGGGCACGGGAAGGGCTCCACCAATGAAAGGCACGGAAGGACTGATTGACAGGCCTTGGGAGGAGCCAAGTATCCATATATGGGCAAAGCCATGGCTGTGGGAGGGGCCAGAAGGACATAATGACTGCTCATTAATATTAATGAGGCTGATATCGCTCAGGGTAAAAGGCGGAGACGCCATTTTGTGGGTTGAGCCTCTGGTGGCAAGAAGGAGTCTCATCAAGCTGCCAGTGCTGTTCACCGCTTTGCTTTATAATTTTAATGAGTTCTAATTAAATTTTATTTACTCATTCCCACCTGGGTTTTGAGTTGTTTATAACACCCATTAAAAAAAAAAAAAGATGAGCTTAAATGGTGACTTACACATGATTTCATGGCTTATCACACTCAAGGGATAACAGGATTTGTAAAAGCTTAAAACCTCAACTCAGCTGATTAGTTTTCCATAAAACTACGGATAATAGTTTTAATAAATATGGGTAATAAATAACATATATTATTTTTAAGAAGCTGCTGCTCAGACAAGTAGCTTTAGAACAAGCTTTCAGAAGTACCAAAGTAAGTGTCTAAACATGACACCACTGGTGGCGGATCCTTTTCTGGTTTTATTTTGGAATATCCTGAAGTTTATTTGATGTGTTTTGTAGTCCTGCTATTGCTCAGTGTTTTGGCATGGTTGAGCACAGGACACATAGCAATGATGTATGTTCTAGCTAGTTTTTGCTTGAGATAGAACTCTGTTTCCCTCCACTGACAGATCTTTAAATCAATACAGCACTTTTCCTTCAAGATGGAAGAGAAAGCAAAGAAAATCTGCTGGCATCTGCGCTAGGCTATACAGATTTATCAAAAGAAATACAATGTGCCAGCAAGAAAAGAGAAGAAAAAGAAGAAAGTAGTGTTAAAAAAAAAATCCAAAAAACCCCCCTAACCCCGTAATTCTTTGTATTTTCAACCCATTTCTGCAAGGACCACAGGACATGCCCATTATACTTCACAAGTAGAATCTAGTTTTTTCATTTGATCATAATGGTTTTTTGCTCAGAGGGTTCAAAGGAATTTAGTAATCTGCATCAGCTCACTGAAAATACACAAAAAGGCAGGCAATGCCTTTCAAAACAAAAACTCTGTCAAATTACCCACACCTTTGAAGCTGTTCTCTGCCCAAGGTGTTCAAAACCCTCAGTAGTGCAGAAAAGGATTTATTGGTAGGAAGGTCTGTGCATCTCCATAATAGAACAGAACAGAACGTTAGACTAAATGAAAACCTGACCTTTGAGATCAAGAAAGACAACTTTGACTCTTTTAAGAAACAAAGTGAATGTGACTTAGCCAGAGATAAAAATCTTCGTTATCAGTTAGGCCTGACAGACCTGAAAGGGAAATACAAAGACTGAGGCTTGGAGGAAGGTGTGTCTCTGCTTTTAGCTCTCTTCCCTGCATGCTACCTCCCTACAAATAATTAACTAACACAGTCTTTTGAGGACAACATTTGGTAACAGTTCTTTCATTTGTCTGGAGGCAGTTTCTAGAGCAAAGTCTCTTACAGAAAACTACAACACAAAGGTTCTTCTGGAGAAAAGTACAATAAAATCCCTTCCTGAGAATGGCAAATGGTGCTCTGAAGTCCGTGGGAGCACATGCCCTTTTTGCAAGGATGCTCTTGAGAAAGGCTGAAAAGAGCTGGTCTAGCTAAACCTGCTGCCATGTTACTGTTAAAATACATGGAATTTTTCTTTTCACTGTTGCTTAAATCTGGTCTAGATAGCAGAGTAAGGCTATCCAAAAAATATAAACACACTTGGTTAGGTTTCACAGTTCGCCTTCAGAAGCAACAGAAATGAAGTCCTATCTTAAATGGGGAAGTTATTCTATGTGTGCCTACCCTCTGCATGTAAAGGCTGGGTGACCTTATGGACAAAGTCCCACAAAGCACTTTGGACTCTCTCAATCACATTAGTACTCTGGCATTTCACAACACACAAAACCAAGCAGGCTGCCAATCTAAACTCAGTTGCTCACTGACCTACTCAACAGAAACATCATTCATCCTCCTCAAATCATCTTCATTTATACATCTGGATCACTCTGATATTTATCTTGAGTTAATCGTGTACAAGCAGCTGAGTTATCACCTGTGAATTATAGCAGCACTTCCTAAGTTTCCTGACTTTGATTCCTAACTTCTGCAGACTTTCCAAAGTATCTGTGTTTTTCCCTACACGTTCCTTCACACTTTGGAAGATCTCTTGCTTTTGAAAATATCTAATAACAATGTTTCAGGGAAACACACAGCTTTATTTTCTGTAAAGGACTTTTTAAATAAAAAACATCTTTCCACCTTAAAAAAAACTAGCACTTTGTGTACAGATCCTCCACATTCATTGCTCCACTCTGCTTTAGTCTTTTTGGGCTATATTGTACTAGTGGTCCTCCTTGCAGAGATTTGCAAAAGCACACCATGATCCTACATTTGACCATTTCATTTCACTACTTCACTCTTAAGGACTCCTTTGTGTCTGCTAATATTTATTCTTTTTATGTAGTTGTAGATTTAACATAGATTTTTTTAATTCCTCCTGTAAATGTTCATATTTCTTTACCCACTCACAAAGACTTCTAAAAGTTGCCAAAAAAATATTACCCATTGAAAGTTTTTTCTATAAACATGATTTTCAACACATTTTATCTAGTACTGTCTTATTATCTGAAAAAGCTGTTTTATCTGCCAGAAATCTTTTGATGTCTCTGTAAAATAAGAGTTTCAAATTGTGTTCTTTACTCCTTTTAGAACCAGCTAGAATTCAACTAGATGTAAATGTATGCATTCACTTTTCTAAAACCTTCCAAACAACCCAACTTATCTTTAAAGTGTTTAAAAGTGCAGACTGGAATATATATAGGAGCATATATACTGGCATTCAGAAACAGAAAATCCACGTTTTTCTCATACTCACAAGAAAATAATCATGTTCTTTAAGTGTAGAAAAAGATTTAATGATAGTCCCAGCAACCTCTGCATCAAGCAGTGCCCAGCCTTGAGCTGAGCTCCCTAAATAATTACGTGGAAATGGCTGTTATTATCAGGCTTGGTTGATTTGCCTTTGCAGATCTGGTTACACTTGTATCATACAAAATCAACATTTCCATTTTTATATTTTATGTTCTCTCTGCCTTCAAATGTTTTCCAGAGGTTTTTGTTTTCTTGTGAATGGGGTATTTTTGTTTCCCTTAAACACTTTAAATATCTTCACAGACTACATATTTATTTATCTGACGGTGAATTTTCTTCTAAGACTGCTTTGCTTTTCTGAATAGATAATTTTCTCTGTTTTTCTATAAAGTAGAACAGGATTAATCCAGACAAGAGAATAATTTCCTTTACTATCACAGAAGTGTTGCTGTTATAAAAGAGGCCATAAAGTTTGGCGTGGTGTCTAAGTGCATTTCACATTTCATTTAATAGACACGAGCTATGGGCATACAATTTAAGAGAGTGCTACTATGGTCTGAACTGAACCTGAAAGCCAGCCTCAAAGTGTTCAGCAAGCTAAACCCAAGACCAGTTTCAGGTTTCATTGACAGTTTTTATTGAAACCATCATCCCTGCATAAAGTATATCATATGAAAATATCTATTTGGTTAGTTCCTGTCAATATACACCACAATAATTTCCCGGGTCAAAGCATTTTTAAAAACCCTTTAAAAATCCCTCAGTGTACATTTTAATTGCCCTAAAAGAACCAAAATGGTTTAATCATATGGCAGAAAGCTCGGCAGGGATCTTTGTGCAGGATCCAGATTACACGAAATAACACACACCCTCACAAAAGGCTCATGTGCCCTCAAACAATCTGGCTCTCTCACAGAAACACTTGGAAGAGCTGTAAGTAGGAGAAAAGTAGATAGACATTGATAACTATCACTTCCTTCTAGAGTTCTATGAAATTCTCTTCCCACACACACCAATCCTAAAAAGTTCGAATAATGTATTCCATCAATTATTATGTGACTGTAAAAATGCCCTTTTGCCTCAGCAGCAAGCTAGATTGACCTCAGTAAAACCTCAGTTCAGCCCCTAAACAGGTGGTGCTTAGTCTATGTCATGGGCAATGGTGGTATTGTATCATCATAAATCATTTTAGCCACATTACTATAGTAAAAAGTGAACATAAGATATTTTATAATGCCTCATGCTTATTTCCTGTTGTGGTTGTTGCTGTTTGATTTGAACAATTTGGTAATTCACAATTAGTCTTTCAGCCTCAGAGAGATTTTACCCTCAGAAGGGTGAGAAATGAGCAATGTAACTGGGCTTTTCTTACTTGGTATTTTTCATGAGTTACTCTCAAAATTTGTTTACTGTAGCCAATCTGTCATCAGTACATGTAAGCATCTCCCCTCCTACAACAAGCCTTAAACTTTCAAGAGTTTCGGTTTATGACAATATGCACAACAGAAAATTCCAATGTAGGTAGAAGTAGCCCAGCATTAATGTTTTACAGATCTGTCAGCACCAAATATTTAACAGCAATGCCTGTCAGACACTATAGTTTTATGGAAGCAATTAGTATTTGGGCAATGGTATTACATACAAACATGAAAATATTTCTCAGAAGCTTCTGTGAATGGTTATGAATTACCAAACATAACACTGCTCAAGCACAGAAGCAAGTTCAATTGCAAAACATTCCTGCTGCATAACTTTACGAGATAGAAATTTAAAATAGAAAAATAATCCAGATATCTTTTAAAGGTTTATGATTCAACCCTCTTCAACAAAAGCCTGAAAAGAGAGCTGTCCCACTTTCTTAAGTCTGATAAGAAAACTGGAGTTTCCATGCAGGCAAGTCTTGATTTCAACTCTGATGATACATATTAATTGCAATGGCAGCACTGCACTTCTGGTAACAATCCAGGCCTCCTTGCAGTCCTTGTTGATGAATATGCTGCCAGGAAGGACCTAGGTATCCCTAACAGAGAAAGCCCAGAAAGAGCTCCCCTTCCCAAAGAGAGGACATACCGATTTTCAAACAAAGAAGTATCCAAATCACATTTCATTTCACTAACTCTTCAGCATTTGCAGTGTATACACTTGCTTCTCATGTTTTCATTGTCAAAAAGAAAAACATTTTCTGTAAGTATTTTTTTCAAATAGTCAAGTCAAACTAATTTAGAGACTGCTACACATCAGTATTTGAGTAATAAAATGCTCATGATAGAAACTGTTAGACTTGCAGATTTGTTTGGGTTTTTTGAAATAGAGAAGATCGCCAGGTTTTCACTCAAGATATAGGAGAGAAGACTTCTGTGAATCAGGACTGAATAACACCTCCCCATCTGACTATCCCCAGCAATAAATACTCTGCTCTACAGCAAATGCTGCTCAGGTCTGGCCCGAGATCTACTATGAGCAAATACCCAGGTAATGCTTGGACCTAAGCAAGGTCCAGCTCTTTGCAAGATGAGAGCTTATGTTAACATGACAATTCCTACAAGTCCTTGTCTTGACTGGCACATCCAGAGATGATTTATTACTAAATGTACAGATGTACATTTATGTACAAAGACGTAGTCTCAATGATCTCTACTTTGACAGAATTTGAGCTCAAATACTGGAAACAGTTCCCCAGTCTGAATCTCGGACTATTTCCTCTTTGCCCTTTAGTTTTTCCCCTTAACTATTTTTTTGCAGTTTCCAGAAGAGCAGCAAGAAGCTGCATCAGTTCAGATGTATTTCCTTACAAAAGTCTGATTTAGCTGTTTGGTGTGGCAGTGTACTCTGAGCTAAATTTCTTCTGCTGCTTGCCTTATTTAAATGTATCAATGGAACAGTTTCTCATCTATATTTATAGAGCAACAGAAAATAATGGTGTAGGTCTCCCACTGAATAAACTAAATAATAGCAAGGATAAAAATATAAATGGCAGATGAATTAGAGACTGTGTGAACCCCTTCATTCTAACTGAATATTCACCTGATGAGTCACACCACTTCCTTCCAAGGAAAACCCCACAAGGGAGAACAACAGACAAGTAATCATGCAAACAGATACTGCTCTTGGCAGACACTTCTCTCCACTCTCCTCTCTCTGGAATGGGAATGAAACAGCTGTGAATTTTAGATGATTTAGAAATTTGCAGTTTGAATTTTTTTCCTAACAAATAAGGTAAATCATCTTTGCTCAAGCAAATAACAAGTAATTTCTTTCAGGGTTTTTTCTGTACCCATTTAAATATTTGCAGTTCTGGTGTGCCACTGTTGTTCCTTCTGCTTTCTTCTGTTCTCCTATTTCTGTCATAAATATTTTTTTTTTCTTCTTTGGCATAACAAAATATGGAACAATATCAGCAATTCAAGAATATTTTCTTTAACAAATATTATGGCTTAATATCAGAATATTCCTTTAAAAGATTTGCAGATTTTACAGAATATCAATAGATGATCTGAAGACTTAAAATCACAAGGTTAATACTGAGGTCTGCTATGCAGTTCTCTTGAAGCTACAGGGTTTGGCAGATTTAACCACAAGCTTCAAGGGAAGCAGCATTTGCTTGAATATTTATGGAAGGCTTTGGTTCAGACCTATTGGATGCCCTATTTAAAACACTTATCTCCTGGTCTGTGCTCTGCTAGCATCTGCATTAAAACAGAAAATGAAAAACAGCTCCCCACACACAGGAATGTGCTGGAACACCATCACTTCTGAATTATTCTCAGTTAAACTAGGTGCAGGTCATGAAAACTCTCTATATTCTAGAATAAATTTTGGCAGGTTTGGATGCTAAAGGCTTAGTTGAAAGGGAAAACTCTCAAATATCAGGGCAGCAGTAAGGCCTGTGAGAGAGATAAGTTTTCCCAAAACATTGGTCTGTGAAGAATTTAAATAATCTTTTGCACCTGGTGTTTTGCTCCAGACTTGCTTTCAAGATGTTTACAAAGAGATGGTGTTCTGAGAGTCCAATCATCGTTCTGCTCTCCTAACTGTCCATAAAGGAATATGTTTGTCTAATAAAGACAGAGGTTTGCCTTCTGAGATGGAGACTGTGTTGTTACTTTTCTCTGCCATACCAAAATTCTTGTAATGACAGCAGGTGTGTCTGACATCATCCTGAATAACAGAGCTAAACTACAGGAGGAAAAAAAAATGTGGACATTTATTACATGAGAATATTTTGCTGATTTAAAAATGCTGTTTTATCACATCCTACACAGAAGGAAACCTACCAGTGAATCCTGCTAGCTTCTGTAAATATTTCTGATTATGCAGGATTCTCATTTTACCTGTCATTCTACCCCTCAGCTTGTTCTTGAGACATGCTGTCACAATGCTGCCTCTTGCTGTGAGAACCAGCTGTGGTATATAGGACACTAATCCCTTCTGTCTGCCATTTATTATCTCTAGATTTAAGTCCTGAATGGAGTCATTGTTTCAGAAAGGCACTCTTCTTACATGTGACAGCTGCAGAACTTCAGGACAGCTCCAGCTTAGCCTGGAGTCCCTGAGGGGCAGCCTGAAGCACCTCAGTGTCCCTCTCCACCCCCACGCTGCCACTGCAGGGCCTGAACAGAAGCTGTGATGCTCCCTGGGCTGAGCTGCCTTCCCTTAGGGAGACTGCTTTGGCCATTTGGTCCTCACCAGGTGCCAAAGACCCAGCAATAAAGCACGAAATGAACATTGTGTCCTGTCATGTGAGACATTTTGTAATAGTTCACACCTCTGCTAAGGGAGTGTATCCTTCTTATGTCTTTCACTTATAGAAAAGTCCTTACTTTTACCTTTAAAAATAAATTAGTAGTTGTCTTGGTTTGGAGAGACAGGTGTCTGCTAGGGAGGGGCAAGGCCTCCCCTGGGAATGGAGAATTCAAACTCCCTCCCTCCAAGTTATTATAAGTTAGAAAACTGAAGGGCACTCAGGCAGAGGTGTGGGGATAGGAGTAGCAGTTCTTTACTGGTGTGTATAACAGGGCACACAACCAACAACAACTGCAGCATTAACAACAAACAGAAGCAGGAACCCAGGAACCCTTCCCTGGCCACGGGCACTTTCCCCTGGGTGCAGTTCCGGGCACGGCCGCCAGGGGCGCTGGTGGCTCCCGGCGGGCAGGGCAGGGGCGATGATCCCCCCGCGGCTGCAGGGGGCGCTGTGGGGCGGGCTGGGGAGCAGGCGGGAATGGCGGCCTTGTCCTGGATGGAAGGGATGGATCAGGGACTGGAGCTGGGGCTGAAGGGATGGATCAGGGACT
>WAAE01007629.1:37927-112099 GCA_013400495.1 Nicator chloris
GGATCAGGAACTCCAGGGCTGAGGCTGAGGACACGAGGTCTCGGCAGGCAGGGGCTGCAGGCTGCAGAGTAGTGAAAAACACAGAGCAGTGCTGAAGAGGCAGCAGGGGTGGGACAACAGCGACCAGGCTCCCAGCGGGTCAAAGAGGGGCAGGCTCAGGATCACCGGACACCCAAGAAAACAGCGACAGGCCCCTCTTTTAGTGAGGCAGGTAATAATGAAGTCCCAATTCAGTGGCTGCTCCCAGGAGCAGAGGCTCACCCCACAGCAGAAGAAACAGGACTGAGCTTGCCTCCCGCAGCAGGAGCGAGTTCCCTTCCCCAAGCAGCAGCTCCACCGTCCTTCGAAGGCTGAGAGCGAGAGAGCAAGAGTTTCCTCTTCCCGAGGTCTCAAGCCCTCAGCCATCAGTGCTTCCTAGCAACTCACTGGGAAAAATTTCCACAGGTAACAAGGGAAGAAAAGGAAAGAAAAACCCAACCCCCAACAGTAGTAATAAAAAGAGAAAAGCAAAGAAAACTGTTTTCAAAAAGCTCATGCTCAGAACTGTATTTTCTTTTCCAAATATAAAATGCCACAATCTGGGAATTAAAATTAAACCATCAGGCTCAACTGAATTGCACAACTGCATTTCATTCATGCTCCTTTGACCATTTATATGCACAGTGCAAGTGAACAAATGACAGGAATTCTTTATAGAACTAATCACTGCTGCTGCATAATCTTTGTTTCAGTTGAGATAAATTTTGTCCTTCCATTTTCCCCCCTTCTATTGCAGATACCTACTCACAGTTTGGTTTGGAGGGTTTTTTTCTCAAACCATTTGAACAGAAACCTCACATCAAATGGGCTTTCCCATGTTCTGAGGAGTTCTACCTATTACTGAAAATCCAGAATTCAAAATTGCTTATCCAAGTGTTAACCAAATTCCCTGCTCAACCTTCCCTCTTCTCTCAGAATCATTCCTTTTTTAAAATTTTTTCTATCAGAATTCCATTATTGTATCAAAGGGATGTGAAAACAGAGCTCCTGCAATGTCTCTCTCATGCCTTTACAGCAGAACTGCAGATGGCTCTGATTCAGCCCCTGCTAAAATAATAAAAGGCAAATTGCAATATCCACATAACTCCACATGAGCAGAAAATGGCAGTTTTGTTTGCTTCAGCTACAAACCTGCTGCTATAATTTTATATGCACACTAATAATTAGGTAATCCTTTTGGTTTACATCTTTCATAGCTCTTCATTGTTTCATCATTTTCACTGAAAAGAGCTGATAATCTTCGTCAATGAAAACTGTGTTTGTTTTATTATTGTTATTATTATTTTCTGTCCAAGAGGCTTGTTAAGATATGATGTGACTCATTTAAAAGACCTGTATAAGCCAAATATATTGGCATTAAAATAAAAGCAAGACCTTTTGCTTGCAGATAGTAAGGTAAAGTATTAAATGTTAGTTGATTTACTGAAAGGCTTAGCATGTATGACAGCCCAAATCAGGTCAGAGAATGAAAACAAATTGTATTATATTGTTTGTGAGGAGAGCTGACAGAGTTAAAAACACTTTTACATGATGGCTGTTTAACAAGATTAAAGAAGATTTGGTCAAGTTTGCTCTGTAGCATTTTGTGTCTTGCTCTAGCAGAGACAAAAATGTAAGGGCAAACAGGGAAGGCCAGAATAAGGGAATGCACTTAGAGGACAGTGGACTCCATTGGCCAGGGGAAGAAGTAAGCCCTTACTGTGATTAAACTCCCTTAGATTGTTGTTGCTCCTGCCATGATGGACCAACAGTGAAAATTCACATTAAAAGTGTACTGTTTTACTTCCTAATGATATGGGCTTCTACTTGTAACTCCTAAGGCAGATTCTACACTTTTATGCTGAATTTTTAATTTAAATTTAGAATGCTCCACTTTTCTTTATCATATCCAAGTCCTAAACTATCTATTGACAGAGAGCTTAATGGGATGTTATAAAAAGTAATCCAAATTATATAATATATAATAATATATATATATGTAGTTATGCACACAGTCCAGAGGTAAAATTCTGCCTCCCAACTGATAACAGTGACACTCTTTAAAGGTTTTAATCCCAGGAAGATGTACAATGTCTGCTGGGAGCTGGCATTCAAAGAGGGGTGGGTATGCACATGCCAATGGGGCCACCTGCAGCGAAAGCATGTGAAGAGGAAGGAGAGGGATTCTAAGGGACAGGTGAGCTCCTGGCATCACTCCCTATCTCAGTCACTACCTAACAGGGTACGGAATGGTTTGCCTAATGCTACAAAGAATTTCCACTGAAGAGTCTGACTGAGCACTCCAGGGAGCTGACTGATCCACCTTCATCACTGCTCTCTCCTAGGAATGAGGAGAGGCAGCTGCACTGAAATCACTAAGGAGGCACAGCAGAGGATGGCCTTTTACAGGCAGGTATGAGGACCCTTCAGTCTCACTGTGGCTATTACACTAAGACTCTGAATTAGGATAGTTAATTTGCATTAAACAATAAACTCTCTGTGTTTGCTCCTCCTCATAGCCCACTGCTCTCTAAGCTTTACTCACGTGTTAGCTGAAGACAGACTCTGAGTGGGAGTAGAATGTGATGGTAAGGGAGTTCCTCACTAGGAGCTGCTCTCATCAGGGACGAGTAGGAACACCAGATGCAGGCAGCAGAATAAGACCCATGTACTTATTTCTAGCCTGTCCTACTGAGAATATTAACATAAAATTTTCCTTTCTGAAAAGTGAGAATACCAGTTCTTTTGGAGCTTTCTTTCATCTTACCAATCACATTATTACACCAGGCCAGTGTCTTCTGATATGGATGCTTAAAAAATCTTCATATTACAGTTCCACAGAAGAATATAAACCTGCTTATGAAATTAAATATACCTAAGGATTCTGTATACTTGCTTTCTTCCCTGCTTAATCGATGATTCTTTTTGTTGTATTCCCCAATGAGATCTCAACACAACATATTTGAAAGTAGTATTTTTGCTCTGCTCATACCAGCTAAAAAGTAAATGCATCTGTCTCTATGACTTTTGTTCAGTGTCCTCCTTCCATTAAGATGTTTTGTAAAAAAATACTAATTTTTGCTAGTGTTCCTAGAATCTCACTCTCTACGTATGTAAGGGCTCAAGTGCAAAGAACTTGGTGTACAAAACTGCCATGTTCCTGCTAGATATGTCCTCAGAGTAAACCTCCTCTGGCACAAAGCTCATACAGGAGCCCTACTTTATCCCTTCCAGATCTTTGGGCAGGAACAGCAAGTTCCATGGGTAGGTGATCTGTTTCCCAACTTTCCGAGTCTCTAGCTCAATATGCAATTTGTGAGCAAACTCCTCTGTTTCAAGGATGTGTAGAACCACAGGAGTGGAAAATGCCAGTTCCCATTTTTTCCTCGGTAGTCTGCCACCATGGAAACCTGTAACATTCTAGAATTACTGAGTTATCAGCTACGTGTTGGGTAAACTTCCAACAGGTAGTTCTTTGGTTTTTTCCAGTTCAGCTTCTTTCACTGTTCAGCTGAACACTCTTTGCTTTCTCTCTTTTCTGCTTTGGCAAAAACGTACAAAACCTTTCAGGGAGTTCATGGTTAATAAATCTCACCAGTGGTCACACACCAGACATAAGCACATCTCCTACTCTTTTTGCATACCTAAACTCAGCATAAATTTTATATTCATCAGGTCTAACCAGCTGTTACCGAGAGACCTCAGCAGTCCTCTCCCACATCAGCATCTGCCTGGGCACCTTCACAGGTTGTCAGTGCTAGTGCTGGGCTGCACAGGAACCCAGAGCTCTCCTCTGTCCAGGGAAAAGGGCTCAAATATTGGGACACAGCACACAGAGTAGCAGGAGACAGGGAAGATTGCCCACAAGCAATGGTGTTTATAGATTAACTTGAAATTTCCTTGGTTTATCTTCTTTCCAGCTTCAGACTACATCCACTGTATACTACGAGAGGCTTTAATTACTTCGTGTAAGGCAGGCTTTTGTTGCTCTTTCTCTGGGGTGAGGAAGGGGAGGGAGAGTTATCTTTTCAGCAATACCTCTTAACTCACAAATATATTAAACTACTAACTGTGAAATTGCTTGAAAAAATGCATCTCATTGTGTCACTTAGGAATCATCCTTCTGGTGTGAAAGAAAAGAGAAGAGGTGGGAAGGGTGTTGACGATGCCACCTCTAGAAAACGTTTCACTCCAAAATGTATTTTCTTTACCAGAGGAGAGGAATACAAGAATCTTGTTCTGCAAAAATCTGCCTGAAGCAAAATCTCTGTGCTACAGGAAGGTCACAAATGTAGACATGGATAGTCAGTAAAAGACAGGTTTTGCAGGAAGGGAGGGAGATGCCATTTCCAGAACAGCATTGTTACTTAGTTTGACTAGTGAAATTCAACCTTCCTGCACTGTCTTCTGAAAGAGGCTGGCTACATTTCAAACTCCCCCTCTTCAGAGTCTGTAATCACTAAATCACACCTACTCCAACCTGTCCTGACCCTTTGCAAGGATTGTGAAGGGTCTTCATGCTCAGAAAGTTAAGGGAAGGGAAGAGAGGGGACAGGGCATGGTGCTGGACACAAGGAAGGACAGCAGCAGAGAGAGAAGAGGGTATAATATTTGGTCCCTGGTTTTCAAATGGCCATAGACCTGTTTGGGCCTTTCTGGGGAAAACAAATTGCTTGCAGAGGGAAAAATTTTAAGTGGATTACTTTGCTTCCAAAATTGATCCAGATTTCAGCAAGTTTTCATATTCCCAGGAAGTATTTTGTCCTTCCATTAGATGCAAAAAAGCTAAGCTATAGTGTCATCCCTGTAGCAAGATGGGGACATCATCTGTTTCTCCTTTTCTCCCATAAATACCTACTCACTGTAATTCCTAAATTCTGAAAAATTTTATAACAGCAATGGTACAGTATAAATTTATATACAGACACAAACACACAATTTGTGTGGGTAGAGAGACCATGTAAGCATCTGATGTTCATCTCACAGCTGGAAACTAGAATACCATAAAACTAATATTATTAAGATGCCAGATACTTTCTTCTATTGCACTATATCATGAGAAAGGGAAAAAAGCTCTGGTGGAAGGAGCCAGACACTAAAGGAGGCAGGAGAAGAGAAGAACAACTGTGCTCCTTCCTGTTCTGACAGCCCAATGACACAGTGCCAGGCTCTGGTGGCTCATGGCCCAGGACTGTTGGAGAACAGATGCAATATAGCATGTTCCTTTCTAAAATTAAGGAAAATAAGAGGAAAGGAAAGCAAAAGGAAATGAAGCTCAGATCAGTACTTCCTGACCTGCACTTTTCTCCACAGTGCTTGGTCTTTGAAGCCTCCTGACAGAGCTTTACTGATTTCAAAAGGATTTGATTCAGAGCTTAAGGAGAAGGGAAAAAATGTGTGGCATGCTGCAGAGCTCACTGGCATCACAGCTCTGTGGGAATACACAGAGCTTTGCCCGGAGCTACATGTGCTTATCAAATGTTCTCCTTCCTTGGATTGCCCTTGAGACATGTTCTATCCCGCAGGACTCATGAAAAGATTTAAAATGTGGTTTAATTTACACATACTTGACAGAGAACTTAAATGTTTTTCCAGAAGATTTGCGAGTCAAGAAGTGCTTCCCCCCCGCCCCCAGTCTGGAATAAAAGAATATTTCCTTTATTCCTGGCAAAATGTTCCTGCAATAACATTTTATTAAATCTGCTTATTGGTTGAAAATTTTATGTTGTCTTTTTTGTTTTACAAACACAGTTATTTACAATCAAGATTTCTTTCCTCTTTTAAGACTGGTCTTGCTGTGCAACAACCATTCCCAATATTCCACAACTCACATTCATTTCACTGTTTCATCGCTGGAAAGCATTTCACTTTTCTTTCTAATAGCAATGTACTTTGATATTAAAATGTCCATCAAAATCTCTGCAACTAAAGTCATTATGAAGTTTCCAATATTTATGTGGCTTGATACCAAAAGAATTTTCACCAAAAAAACCCCCACCCAACACATTCAAAGTACCTCTTAGTCCAGTTTTATGTTTATCATATGGTTAGAATAGCTCCCTGGAGCTTCATACATCATTCTGTCTGGAAGATAACCCAGCAATGCTCCCTTTCCTCCCTCCCCCAGAATAACTACACA
Organism: Nicator chloris; assembly: GCA_013400495.1. NCBI lineage: Eukaryota > Metazoa > Chordata > Aves > Passeriformes > Pycnonotidae > Nicator > Nicator chloris. The sequence goes on from WAAE01007629.1 coordinate 44,085, forward strand.
ACCTTTGAGAAATACACTGAATTATGCACAGAAGCCATTATGTATTCAAATACCCCAAGCTCTTCCATGAGCAAGGTTGTAAGGGTGACATGCTGTGTGCTTGTGATGCTTCCAGAGGACTCCATGCTGCCTGCCCACTCTAACAAAATACAAGGTCAAGGCCAAGAAACAATGAGGAAAGTTTACAGGTTCAGGATGCATTGAAGTACTTGCAATGAAAGCTGTAGTAAGATACTAAAATTGGTAACCTTCAGTTTGACAAAACCATTAGAGACGGTTTTGATAGTTGTCAGAAACTGCCTATTCTGAACAGCATGTGAGAAACAAAGCAAGCAGCAGAATTATATACAACAGCACGTTCAATGGGACAACAGCAGAGCGAACAGCATGGCTCACTCAGCATTCCTGCATGGACTGATGTCTGAAATGGCAGATGGACAGGCAGCATGGCCTTTGGAAGGGTCCAGCAGGCTAAAGAAGAAATTAAAAGGCTGTGTTTTACAAATGTGACAAACAAAAATGTTTGATGAAACCTGCTGGTATGGCCTGCTTACAGATGAAGTTTAGGCTAAGGGAAATCAAACACCTCCAAGGCTACCAGTGAAGCAAAAAATTACATTATCTGTACAGCCTGCAGCATATTTGTTAGTATTTAACAAATTATGTGCTTCATTTAAATACCATTGCTGGTAGCCAGATAAATTAAAATCACCTCATTAGGCTTTACATCAGTTAAAAAATTAAAAGAGGCTTTTCTTACCTTCTGTCTAGGTGTCTTCCTGCTTGTTCAGTCAGTGCCAGTAGGGACCTGTGTCACAGAGGCCTTTTTCCACATCATTTGTCTCTGGGCCTCCTGAACCTAAATGGATGCAATGAAAGACAAGGCACAGATGTGATTTCAGAACATTGCCACGATTTCCCATCCAAAATTATGATCACTGTAGTACCTAAAACGGAACTGACTGAAGCACTGTGGCTCTGCAGGCCCACGTGCTGTGCTCTGGTGAGAAACAAGCACAAGCAAAGCCCCAGAACTGATACAAATACAGGTAAAGCCTTGCATGGGGGATACAGGGAGGGGCCTGGACAACCCTTCTGCTCTTCACTTCACATCTCTTATGGCGTGCCTTTGGGCAAGCTGTTTGATGATGTGTGCTGAAACGACTTTGTTTGTAACATGGAGATAAAGACACTCTAGGCCCAGATTCAGATCATCTAATTTTCCCCTAAACTCTACTGTAGTTTTCCTGATACGTGTTTCTGAGGGTCTGTGGCCATTCACAGATGCACAAAAACTGAAGTAGAAAATAGGCTATTTGAATTTAAGCCTTCATTGTCTTTGGCCAAATCTTCAATTTATGGAAAAGAAAAGCACAGTACGTCACCTGTTACTGTAAGTTCATATAACCAGAGTTAGGACAGACTCGTATGTCCCTCCCTAAAGGATAGTTGTTTTCCATCAGGATAGACAGGAAACAAAGACACTTCATAAGTATTTGCAACATTTGACCAACTCAATTGAAAAAATAATGGAAAATCAAGGAAAGACAATTTCTTTTTTTTCTTATAAACAGTTCATTTTCCCTGTAAGGCAATCTAGAGAAAGAAACCAAGACCTTTGACACTTGCATTGTGCAATAGGCATGTCAGAAAAACATATAGGACATTTTCTAAGTGAAGCACTTCAATTTCTAAGTTAGAATGTTATTTTAGGATCAGGTTTAGCTCATTCAATTAAAAAAATGATGAATAAAAATTTTTATTCAATCAAAAAAATCTTTATTTGCTAACTTCTTGGTATTTATGTCTTAGCATGGAAATAGAAGCATTTTCAGTTCAGGTCACCCAGTAGCAGCTTCTGTAAAATGGTTTGCAAAGCCCTGCTTAGGAAATATTTGAAAACTTGCAGAAAAATTCTTTAACTGCACTGCTGGGAAAAAAAAAAAAAAAGGCTGCATAACTCATCATATATAACTACTACCAATATGTCTCAACATTTAGAAAATATTTAAGATTTTCTATTCCTAAGTGTCAATTTCCTGTTGAAGCTAACAGGACCATTTGCATACTTCTGATTAAATGTCTTCCTAAAGGCTTTGCCAAGTCAAGGTACATGAAGTAGATGATAATGAGAGAAAGCTGTTGAATAACTTGACAGTTATCAAGAAGTTCTCTGAATAAATTACATGAACACTTTGAACACCCTTTTGGCATGAAAGTCTTTATTTAAGATAGTTCCTCCTCTGTAATGAATTTGACTTGTGATGAATCATCCTCACAAGTCCTTGCATTTTAGCCTTCCTTTGAAGTGGCAATAACTTACAAGGTCCTGATCAGTCTGACACCAAGCCAGTGGTGAGGAATAAGGAACACAGATTTCCACCCATCACAGCAAAAGCAGTCAGGTAAAACTGCATGTAAAAGATGCTTTGCAGTAACAAACAAGAGTGGAATAAACTAGCTAGCTATACCCTCAGTGATTCCAAGTGAGGTAAGGCACCAGTGGTAACTCCTTGCTGGTTTACTGGTCCAGCTGCATGCAGTTATTTCTCAGCAGTGGAAGAGCCAGCTGCTCTAGAGTGTTGGTGCTCTGCTTGTTCCACTGTGGAAACCCTCTGTAAACAGGGGGCTGCCAAAGGTATGGAAATTTTCATACCACTGTGATGTAGGATTAAATTCATTATGGCTTGAATTAGGCAACTTCTAAAATGTGATTCTGGGGTTACCAATAACGTGTTATAGATCACTCTCTTTTACACTTCAGACATATGCAGTGTAATAGTGATGTTAAAACAGTCACATGTCTATTAAATACACCTCCTCCCAGTATGTTTAATTTTCAGTTGCAATTCTCTACTTCAGCTGCTATTAGTGAGTCTAAACTGTCCCTATCCAAAGTACCTCTACAGCCAGTCCCACTTCAGCAGAATTCCATGTATGTTATACAAATATTATACAAATATTGATTTTGGAAAAATTACTGACATTAGTCAGTTCTTCAGAATATTGCGTTCACAACTAAGCATGTATGAAAAGCTAAGCACATAGTATCAGTGTGTGCTATGAAATTACTCTCATACTAAAGCAAAAGCTGGTGTTAAGTCAATGGTGAAATCTGTTTTCACTGCTTCTAAGGCAAAAGGGAAAAAGCCATGGAAGAAGCACTACAGATGCAGAGTTTGGTAGGAAGTAACTCATCCCCATGTTCTTCAAGGAGTGACAGCCAAGCTGTCCCCCAGAGATGACCCTTTCAGGAAACTGTTTTCAGCTGCAGCTCAGAGCACATGCCCTCTTCTTACCCACCACTCCCCCCGACTTAGTGACTTGCAGAACTTTGCAACCACGTGTCCAAAAGCCACAAGTCCTCACCCTTCCCTTTGCCCAGGCAATGTTGGGAAAATGTCACAGATTCTGGTGCATTCAGGCAGCATATGTGGGATGGAATAAATCAGAGTAGTTCCCTCTACATTCACATTGGCAGCACTCCCTTCCCATCTGGAGGGAAATGGCCATTACCCCAGCTGTTACCCTGGTTTGGGGCAAGACTGGGATTGCAGTCCCTAAGAGATGCTACAAGCCTGCCTTTTATCTGTCACCACAAATAAATGCAATTAAGGAACATCATTGCTTTCCCACAGCAGTACAAGTGCTTCCTAAATTCATTCTCTCACTTTCCTGCAGTCACCGATTCTTTGGCGATAAGAGCTTCTCTGTACACAGCAACAAAACAAGGTGGCAAAGAGGAAAAGGTGCATCCCTAGTGTATATGACAAGAGAAAAAATACTGTAATCTGAATCACACACTCTCTGCTTAGCTTTACACACACAGACAGAAATGAAATCAAGAATTCTGGATGGTTTTAACATCCAAAACTTGTGAATGTTACTATAAATAGGTTTGGGGTAGGGGAAGTTTGATCTGCATTGCTCCAACCTGCCCTCAGGATCACAATCATTATCTCTACCAAGAAAAATCATTACCCCTCCCAAGAGCTGGGAGCAGAGCTCTGAGCCAGGGTCTGCAGGGTGACTTCAAGCAGACTGCCCACCTGCAGCCTTGTGCAGGACCTGGCACAGCACCAGAGCCGTGGCAGCTGCCCCAGCCTCCTGTTGTCCCTCCATCAGCCACCGCCTCTGCTCCCACCTTCATGCCGGGATGCAGAAGAACCTTCCAGTGTCTCCACCTGATCCCCACCTGGCCAAAGACTGTGCACCACTTCCAGAAACCAGAGTGATGAGGAAAAAAAAATTTAAAAAAAAAAAGGGAAAAAAGGTGGAAAAGAGGAAAAGAAAAGAGATAAATAATAAATAAAAATGGAAACAAGTAAAGAGATAAGAGAAAATAAAAAAGAGAAAACAGAAGGAAAAACAAGTCAAGGAAAAAAGAGAAATTAATAGGAAAAAAGAAAGGAAGCAAGAGAAATAGCAATAAAGAAAGGCCAACATCCTTTTAAGCACAGGGAATGAGAGGTTAACTCTGGAGATCAGAAGGGGGGAGTAGAATGAAAAAGAAAAACTAAAATGAAAATGCAGTTTATTTCTAGTAGCACGTGCAAAACAAACAACATTTTTCATGCTCCTAAAAAGACAGATAAAGCCATCCCCAGAGGCTGCTGGAGTGAAAGAAGGGCAGCTGGACCACAGGGTTACTACAGCCATTAGCATTTTTGCCAGTTGATGAGAAAGCATTTCATACCCTGACATGTGTGGTCAGCAGAGGACAAGCATTAACTTATTGCCTAATTTTTATCTTTGATTTCAATGTGCTGAATTATTAATGTCATCCTAGTCACTAGCTAAACTTTTTTTTTTTTAAGTTTCTATATAATATTACATAATCTAAGAGCATTCAGGGCTCTGATGCAGCAGCCCTTCTAAGGAGGCTTATGAAAACAGCTACCTCAAGTGCAAAATATCTGTTACCGTGTTACCATTACTGTTACCAAGTCAACACTTGGGAAAAAAAAATGTTTACCCCCAGCACTGCTTCAAAGGTTTGAAAGTACTCAGTGCTGAATAGGACTATCTCTTTATTTATTTATTTATTTTACAGATTAACACAAGACAAACCAAATATGTAAATTTCGTTCCAGATGAAAAAATACTACATGCCTAGTGGGAAAGAATCAAATTAATTTGTTTACCTTAACTCTGCAATTAGAAAAAGCAAACTTGAGAAGAATAATTAAAAGCACATGAAATGGGAAATGTGCCCTTTAAATACCAACTTCTAATTGCAGTGGTGTGAATATGTAAATTTAATTATGCACGTTTAAGTATTACGTATTTTATTAAAACTGCCTTGATTTAAATTGCACAATCTTTTATTAAGACTATTCATCAATTTTCATTCTGGTATTAAATAAGAAGTGACAAAATACTAGAGACTTGCCATGCCTCAAGCCATTGCTGCAGTGCTTTTACAGTACAGCTGGATGAATACCCGAGTGCTCCGCTCCAGCATACAATAACACATGACAGGGCTAAAGGAAAACTTGATTTTAGCTGCACAGAATAATACTTCTTAGAGCCTTAGGGGCAAGATACAATCCCACTACATAGGATTGTCAGAAATGTTGCCTTTCTGTCTAGACTGGTGGGCACATCTCAGCGTTAATGGCAGCCCATATCTCAGTGGCCAAGCCGAGAGCCCCTGTGTGCCAGCTGCCAGGGGCAGCACTGGGGTTCTGCCTGCACTGTGCCCACAGCCCCGAGCGCTGGGCACACAGGTCACCTGCACCCACTGCCTGCCTGCTCACAGGACTGCTCTGCTGCCACCTCAAGCAGCTGCCTCTTGCAGAGGTCACCACTTGTGCTTCAGCTTCTAGAAAGGCAGCTGGGCTTCAGTGGACAGAGCAATTATTCCTGCAGCCCGGTGCTGGTTTGTCCCAGAGCCCAGTGTGACAAACTGTAATGTGCTTGTCTAATTTATTCTCTGAATTTGACTTCAGCACCCAGTCACTGATCCTTACAGCACCTTCCTCATAAGATCAAACCACCCTTTAATGTTTACTATTCCCTTCTCTGAAGACACTGATGCACGGAACAGTTCAGGCAGAGCAAAGGAGACACCACATCATTTCAGACAATCAATGCCCAGTATTTTGCCTCACAGAAAAGAAGCCCAAACTATCTGGATTAGAATGTGCCTATTACTTCTCATGCCCAACTACTGAAGTGCAAGAGATCTATGCCAAGAAATGTACAAACAAATTGTTTCTTCATCAACACCACGTCTCTCCATATTTAAAGATATTTGAAAACAAATACTTTTTCCTCAATTCTTTCTGTGACTTCATTTTCCAGAACAAGACAAACTGCAGTTCTCTAACGAGAGCACAACTTTCACTTGCATGCAGACCCAGACAGACAGTGTATTTTTGTAGACTACTGGCAGCACTGTAAGCCTTTGCACATTAAAAGGAATACTGAGTATACTGAAGTGCATGATAAAGCCCCCGTGCAAGAGTTAGGAGATTGCACAAGAATTTGAGCTTTTACTAGAAATTACATGTGGAGAACTTAGACATGCTGGAAGAAACATACTCTAAAGTAACAAGGGAAATGGCAGGAAACATAAATGTGCTATATATTGTACATAAAATTTTAATTTGTAAGGCCTATTACCATCAGTCAGGATTTACTTTTGAATTCTCAGCATTTTCTGTTTGGCAATACTGAAAAAAGGTGAATTATTCAAACTGAAAAAACATCTTACATGAGACCAAGACTAGCACACATACTATAATGAGGGGGGGAAAATATAACAGCAAGGTAAAAGCTAGACTGTGTTTATTTCATGTTTGGAAGGAAAAATTGGGTGCATCTTCATTCAATCTAAACAATTTTGCCTCTCTCAGAAGAATAGGCTTAAGGGCAACCTTTCTGAAAGTTGAAATAAAAAAGATTTCACAGACTGTTAAATTTCATCTTCTGAACATCTTTTCCAGAACACTACACCAGTAGTACTGAAACCCTCAACTTGCTCTTTCACTGAATTAATTACTAGTCATATTTCAAGCATCCACACACAGTACTTTGAATCAAAGGTGCTCAATACAATTCCACAATCATTTACACGAACAATTCATCTTTTGCAGTCACATTCGATTTTATAGAAAGGTACTCATTCTTACTCTGTTATTTAACTACAAGAGCCCACATGGAAACAGTAGAGGAAACCCAAAATAAACCTTATTGTTGACTATTTTTGACAATCAATGCACAGATCCAGTTACAATGTACATTTCTAAACTGGGGGAAATGGTAGTAAGATCATGCACTAAAACTCTTGGCGTGGGGTTTTCACATCACAGGAACAAAGGGTGATTAAGAGAAACGGAGAAGAGACCAGAATCAAGACTGGAATCATGGAACACACAGGGTCCCTAGTTTCTGCTAAGGGACAAAGTTCCACATAAAACCCAGCCTTGACTTCTCAAACTTGAGGAACTCCAGCACTTGGAAACCCATGGGACAGCAAAAGAAAAACACCATCTGGAATGTGCAGGCACAGCAATGAGACACACATCCCTCCCAAAAACTTGCACATCCTTTGACGGGTTTCAGAGCCTTTGGCTCAAAACTGGCTGTGGATAAAGGAGCAGTCAATGCCTGTAAGACTGCCCTTCACACTGGCTCCAGTTCTAAGTCAAGGACAGAAAAGCTATTTATATCTCTGTATTATCTTGAAGTCTTCGGAAATTTCCTGGCAGAACGAACAAGTTTCCTCTCCTGATGTGGCTTCTGCTCCATCCCTGTGCCTATGCATGAGTGTCCATGGCAGGTGACCTTCTGCTAAAGAGGGTCGTGATGGCTTGTCCCCATGGATACTGATGGCTACTGGGGTAACAGTGCATGGGAGCAAAATTTCCTTTAAGATCCTCAGTTATACAGGAATTCCAAGATTAAGGCAGAACACGACAGGATTTTGTAAGGAGATTACTATTTGGAGGTTATAGTACTCTGTCTCCAAGCATACTAGAGGAGATCAAGAGTTTGGTTCTTTCTGGTCCTCCTCATAACCCAACAGTTTAGGAAAAAAAAGACTGAAAATTACAGATGTCATGTCAGGAATGGAAAATTATTCTGACTAGGCCAGAATGCCAGATCAGAAATTATATGCTAGAGTTTATCACTTGAAATACATGAGGCAAGAAAAAACTCCAAGCAACAGCCCAGCTCATCTCACACTTTATTTTTAAAACACTGTATTGACCAAATTCCTTCCTGAATCATACAGAGGGCAGAAACTGTCCTATGAATTACTGCAGCACCAAAGAAGTCAGTTCATATTGATTGGACATATCATTTTTGCATGCATATGAGCCCACTGCTTGGCCCACTAAGTTTGCATCTTATACTTTCCAAAGACACGTGGCTGCTGGAGGGCAGCTTTGGGCTTGGTTTGCTCTTACAGTCCCATTGCAAGATGATCTATCTGAATCCAGGTGGTGGATGAGAGCTTGGCAGCTTTGCTCCTCCATTCCTGTTGGTGATACTCAGGCCTCCCTGAGACAAAGCTCTCCCTTATCAGCAACAGAAATTGTGTTTGAAAAGGTGTGGATAGTTTGGGCTGGGACAAAACCCAGGAAATTAGGTCTGCAGTAAGATCTGAAACATTAACTGTACTTAGTGGTTCACCGGCAATCTTGATTGCAAAACCACTGGCTGAGTGGAGAGGAGTCTAGCACAGTTTTGATCCGAACAGAACAGTGAGAGAGACTTGGGTGGAAGGTGTTTTAGGTGCCTCATGTAGCCCTTGGCCACCAGGGCATCCGAAGAGGAGAAAGGTGTGTCCGTACTGGAGGGTTGGGGTTAGGGCCAGCACTGTCACACGGCTCCCATTTCCTGCAGCTCCTCTTGCCTTTCTCCCTGACCTTCAGGCCGGTGCACAGCCACCATGTTGACATAGTTCTAATTCAAATTTTTACCCAAACTGATTAGGATATTCTTAATTCACTGCCCCAAATGCAGCTGAGTTAAGACACCAGGGTAATAAATGGGCTACCATATTAACAGTGATGTATCTCCCTGTTCCACAAAGCCAACATCAGAGTAATTTTAATGTGGAAGTCATACTGTCACTAGACTTCACTGCCATTAAGAACCAATTAAACATTAATTAATAGGCATTTAAACTTACTAGGACATGTTTAGTGAAAAATTCTCCATTGGCAGAATAGTAATTGGCCTTCTAAATTTCACAGATCTCTTAAAAATGATTTTTTCTATTTGTGTGGCCTGTTGCTCCACCATTTCAATGTACAGTTCATTTGATAATCATGTACAGACAGACAGACAGACAAATAATTATTTCTTCTGACGCTTTGTTTAAAAGTTCCATTTAATGTGATCGCTTCCTAAGAGAATGAAGAATTTAGCAGGAGGAAAAAAATGTAAATGAAAGCATTTATCATGCTTAAAAGAAATTGTTAATATTCAGAAACTCACTGACATTCCAGTAGTAGTAGTCATTTTCAAGCTCTCTCTCCAGGAGTGAAAACATAATGGAAAATTTAAGTCTGCTGTTCCCTGCTTCATGCTACTGTATCTCCTTATTTTAAAAAATCAGTACACACTATTAATCATTTCACCCCATGTCCAAAGATTGTGAATACCTTAAAAGGTGAGCTGAAAAGGTCTGGGGAAAAAAAACAGAGGGAGAGAAAGAAAAAATCAAGCCCACCATAGTTAGGAGACAGACATTTTGAATTGATATTTAAATTATACTCTGTCTCCCACCTTCTTTTTCACATCTCAGGCTCTTCACTTAGTTGAAACACATAGCCACAAACAAGTATGATTATTTCTGTACCCTTACTGACCACCCCAGGAGCAAAGAAAAGAAAGATAGGACTTTATTCAACAATCCAGAGCTTTTCTTTGTCTTTTTTTATCTTAGCTTTTTTTCCCCTTAGCTTTGATATACAAGATATAAAAATAAACAGAATCATAAAACACTAAATAAAGTCAGCTTCCTTTTGCCTTTGTGCAGACTCCTTTTTCCAGGCACACTCGATCAAGACACAAATGTGCCATGTTGGTACCTCTGAGTTTAATGCAGAGCTGACCAGAGGTGGATGAGCAGCTTCAAAATCCAGGAGGAGAAATGCCATTCTACACCATGCCAAGGTGCTGCTAATCTCAGTTCCTGGCAAGCCCTTGTGCATCTCAGACAGAGTCTGGGACACCAGACTCATGCCCACAGCAGATCAGAGTACATCCTCAGTAAAGGCAGACTGTACCAACTCCACTGAGCACAGTGCAGTTATATCATTTTAGACCACAGTGATATTTCCATTGCAAACATCAATAACTGAAGACTTTTTAAAATCCTGCTGGCCATCTGTCACTCTGTAAGTGCAGCTATAGAAACACTAACCTGGACCTTGTGGGATTAGATAGTGTTATTTCACCTCAGAAGTTTTCACCACCGAGACCAGACTCAGTGACCAATACCACTGCTGATGGGACCATCGGAGAGCTCCCAACAATTTTTGTTACAAATGCTTTTATGAAAGAGCAATGTGTGCTCTTAAAATGTTGTATTCTCTGAAACTGCATCAGGTTCAACAAGAAACCTTAAAATAACTGCGTTTCTAGTGCCAACCTTTACTAATTTTCGACACAAAAACCTGCTTAACACCAACCGGAAAGAAAAGGCCACGCCATTAAAAAGTGAGTTGCATATTCACAGAGACACCATGGCCTCATCAGAGTAGCATCTTCTATTTAATGCTGCTTTTACTTTGCGTGTAACGTCAGCAAATTGAAGCCTTCACGTTTTAAACAACTATTGATTTGTCTGATTTATGAATACAAAGAAAGCTAAGTAGTCAAATGCTATTTGGGCTGACTGAACTTGGTCTTTAGCTGAAAATGCTTCTACCCAATACAGGCAAAGCCTGCCCTCTAGAGCGCTCCATCCCTCGTTGTGAGAAACCCTTCTGCATCAACCGACTTGTGCTCAGTACCTAGCAGAGAAAAGTGAACTTCTTTGATTGCCTTAGTTCTTTCTCAGATGAAAGCGACAAATTTTTCAGTTAGAAGTACTTGATTCTTTGAAAACTAGAGAAAAGTTTTCAGTTCAAGGCTAAATCAGAACCAATCCCCAGCTGCGTGAGAAGGGACATGGGCAAAATCCAGTGCACGAACCCAAACATGCTTTAGTACCACTGGAGCCACCTCTGCCAAGGAACAAAAGGAACGTCCTCTCTGAGACTCGCCACAAGTGCTGTCTGCTCTCCAGCAGCCAGATGTGTGCAGAGAAGGCATAAAAATCCCACAGATACCAAACCCATACACATTCCCAGCTGAACACCACTGGTGTAGTGTCAGTGACAGCACTTGCTGCCCTGCACACCTGTGTAATGGCTCTGGTGGTTACACTGACAGCCTAGAGCAGTGCCACTCAGTCCCACCTGCAGCTGCTGGCTGCACTGGAGAGGCATTTCCCTGCCTCTTTGACACAATGGCCTTGCACCCAAGCAAATCTGGCAGAGCATACAAAAGGGAGGGACAGACAGGGGAATAAAGAGATCCTTGCTATGTCCTTACCCCACTGCACCATCAGAGTAGCAAATTCAGTTATGTCCACATACTACGAGCAACTCATGGTGAACAACAGCATAAAGAATCTTTCATCCCTTTCATCATATAGTGATATACAATGTACCTGCTTGGCTAAAGGCACAGTCTGACCCAAGAATGTACCACAGTACACAGGAGTACACAGAGGAAACTCATTGTCTGGGTTCCTGTTCTCTTTGGAGACAACCTTTGAGGATTCTAAGTGGAATACTTTACAAAAAAAGTACAGGGCATGAAGTACTTCACAAAAAATGACAGGCCAGATTCTCAAGTCATTTCAGAAAACTGGATTAGATTTGCCAACAGGAACCTCCTGGCCATGGTTCAAGCCACCTTGATACTGATACTTTCTTCACTGGTCCACTTCTACACTTTTCTACACCACTCAAGAAATGCCAATGAAAAATAAATCATGAATGTGGTGAAAGAAGGGTTTTCCTCAAGTGATTCATATTAACCAGTCTTAGAATTTTGACACCTCACCATAAAAGCTACAGAAAAATCTTGGGTATGGAAAAAGAGCGCAATATTAAGCTTTATTCTGGGATAGCCCACGTAGTAGAACCAGAGTACTGCCCAAGGTGATTTATCTTCTTTCTCTGCTTGGATTCAGTTCTTCACCCTCACTGGCACAGCAGGGACCTAAGCTACAGACTGATGTGGGAGGGAGCAATGGTTTGGGTTTTCCTTACAGAGAGAGCCTGCAGTTCATCATGATGTGCCAGAACGTGGAAAGAGCAAGTATTTGGCAGAAGGTGAAGGAAAGCTATTTGTGGTAAATGACAGTGAGGGTTCAGGTCTGGGCAGACAGACAGAGGTTTGCATCAGTGAGAACAGGCAGGAAATGAGAGCATGTTAGTGGCAGATTTAATTTCTGTAAGCTTGTTCTTTTAGGCAACAACCTAAGCAGCTGCATTCATTTCATGCACAGACGTCTCTAAGGATCCTCTCATATATGGAAATCACTGAAATCACGAATGAAATACATCTGTCTCCCTGGTGCATTGCAAGAGCCTTTTCACTAGGCACAGCTACTCAGTGCAGCAGACTCAGAGAAAAAAGAAGCAACAGCACACAGGAAAAATTGCTCAGTTACGTTCCTCTGAGGCTCTAGGAAACCATAACTAATTACTGTTATTTAGAGAGGAAATGTAATTAAACCACTTGGGGTGGACAGAGCTCTGATCTAATGGGAGGAGGGCTGTGCAGCCACAGCAAAGTGTGGTACGTGAAAATAAATGTTTGCAGATTAGCTGTTAGATGTTTTCTCTACCCACTTCTCGCTTGTTGTGTGAACATATTCCTGAAACTTGCCCCAAATGTCATCATCACTTCCTGTTAATCCTCTCAAAGGTGTCAGAGGATCTTCTAATGACCAAAGGCATTCAAAACCTCACTCGTGTTTTGTGTTCAGTGGACAGACAACTGAAGGATCCCCCCTTCCTGCCATCAGGAAGCAGGCAAGGGGAGGCAGCACATCCCAGACAGCCAGCACCTCCTGCTCCCGTGTGCTTGCACAGCCCAGCTGACAAAAACCAGACAGCACACAGGGCTACACAATACAAATGCAGCCCACCTGCCTTTTTACTGTACTTGCATAGACAGCAATATTAGCTTTTCTAGTTTTATTCCTTGTAACAATTTTTTTTCTGTCTGTTTTGGGAGCTGGAAGATTTCAACTGCATTAATATGCTTCAGTCCTCAGTCCCATCAGAAAATGTTTTTTCCTTGGACAGAATATGAATCATTGTAATCGGCTGACTTAGCTTCCACTTCTACACACTAATGTGAGAACTAATGCATAAAGTACCAACAATTTAAAATGAACACATCTTATGTTTGGACAAAAAGACAATGATATATACAAATTATTTGCCTGCCTTAAAGTGCTTCTGCACTTCTGTGAGCTTTGTTGATGTAATTTCATGACATTTCCCTTGCTGCTGGAAAGGCCACCTTGAAAGTAACAATGATGCTGGACTTTGAAGATCTGAACCATAAAACAGTGACAGGAAAAAAAGACATATTGTGTTTATCTAATCTTTGCACTTCCCATCCTACTTGGATTTGGAAATCAGGCACTTAGCAGCAGAGGATGGCAGTTCCACAGAAGTAAATGTGCATTCAGTTTATGGTTTACTCAGTAAGGCCTGATCTTCCTTAATGTTTGGATTATTTTTTTTCCTTTTTTGCCTTCTTGACTAACTTGAATGCCTAAGAACATTTCCATACTAATAATAATTGTATGGCATTTTCAAAAATGCTCATAAGGTGAACTGGTAAAATGGCTGAGTGATGAAACCTGAGAACATTCTCACTGGATAATTTCAGGTGAACTGTCACTTCTGTTTTAGTTGCTGAAATTTCAGGAATCAGCTTCCAGAAATGTTCTTCTTACATACAATTTTTCTATGAACTTTTTCCACTGAAGTACGAGTTGCTTTTTGAAACTGGCTTTCTAGAGCAGCTGTTAAGGTTTCTCACACATACTAACTAAGAGACTGTGTCCAACAGGTCAGGGACAGAGGCAGACTTGGACGGCAGAAAATTCTCTGAGCTCTTCAACACTACTCTGTTACTATTTATCTTCTCCTGTGAAAATAGCCTTTTACCCAAGAACTTGGAGTGATGAGGCAGGCACAAATCACCTTCCATGCACCCTACTCACATCTGCTGCCACCAAATTAATAATTCTAGCAAAATTGTGATAAGCCAACACAGAGCCACATCCTCAAGGAAAATTAATTTAAATGGTTCTTCTTTACTCATCTAAGCCCATATCACACTCCAGGGAACACAACGAGTGAGATACATGCCAATCAAGAAGTTTAGAAAGTTCAACTGTGTGCATATTAACAAATATGCTAAATTTAAATTCTGAAATATTATTTTCAATTGAGCAGTCTTTCCTGAATTTAAAGTGTGAAACTCAACATTTCAGCAGGAATATTTCTCAGGTTAGACCTTCTGTATGAAAAACAATAGAAAACATATGGCATGAAGCCCAGTTTAATGAAATTAGGACTGAGTCTGAAAGCAGACATACATTCTTCCAACACTGACTCTTATATGTAAATCTAGAGAAAAGAATCTCAGTACCTTTCCCAGCTAACATAGACATAAAACTCTGTCATGACATTCACTTTATTAAACTGAAATTCCACCCTAATTATGCATGAATGAGTTACAGCAGAGGAATCAGGAGCTCTGTTTCAGCACTAGGGAAGCAGACTTCTGTAGAAAACCAGTAGCAGTGGAAGCTGACTGGAAGGGGATTTTTCAAAATTAATGTAATTCTGCATTTATGGTTGGCCATGACATTACTGCCACTGTTGCTGAAGTCACAGATGTCTTCTTATCAAAAATCCATGTTTTATGTAATATTTGTAATTAAAACAATCCATGTTTTATGTAATATTTGTAATTAAAACAAATATTTTCTCTGAGACACAGAATATTAACTTGCCAGCTATGTTCTGCCTCTACTTCACACCTCTACAGTATAAACACAGGTTTAACTCATAAAAAGAAATTGGCTTGGTTAGTAGCTGAGAAATATTTGACAACATTAAGAAAACACATTTGGCCATTTCTTTTGGTAACATAAGCCTGAGAGTATGGAAAATTAAGACATTTGAGGCACTTTGTAATGAACCTTTTGCTCAAAAGCCAAATCTCAGAACACAACAAAGCCAAAAGCTACTGCCTGCTCACTGGCATTTTAAGAAGCCTTAAATTTTGAATGCACCCTCATCCACTAGCTTTTTCTCTCATCGAGCCAGGGAAGGCAGAAGAAAAGCTGGCAATCAGATCAACAACCCCTCCAACCCAGAGCTCATCCCCAAGGAACTCTCTCTAACCATCGAAATGCAAGGAGGAAAGAAGTTAGCACAAAGGAAGTGCCAAAGCCTCCAGTGGTGTACAAATCCTCTTGGCTGTTCATCTGATGCAGCTGGAGTAAACAGAAGGAAAGGCTAATGAGTATTAGCCCACACAGCAACACTACCACTCCCCACACTTACCCTGTACTTCCCTCTCTCCATGTCTTCCAGTAGCAGTGAAGGAAGACCAGATCTGGGATGTAGCCTGTGGGTAGGGTGAATGATGGAGGTTCCTGTTGCTTTTGTAGTATTTGCCAATTCATCAGTTTCATAACATGTAACAAGAAGAGCACGTGCTTAGTCATCAATTTATTAGCAGGGGAAGTGAGCTGTCTCCAGGAAAACCAGGAGAAAGGAAGAAAAGTCAGGTCCTTTTAACCAACCTTTGGTCTCGTACTCCTTGTAAGACCTAAAAATTCAAGGAATACATAACAGTCCAAGTATCAACTCTAAACCTGATAAAGCTGTGCCTTTTTGCAAGAAAGGAATGCAGGGCCATTGACTTAAAAAGACAGCCAGCTACATGAACAAGGAAATTTCTTTCTGAAAGCTCCGTTGCCTTTGAACAAACTATTTTTTCCACAGAAACTTTCGTAGGAAGCGTGGGGAAGCTAGAGCTGCACAGGCGTATTCACAGTCATGTAGACTTGAGGGGAGCAGCTTCAGAACTTCAGCCAACCTAGGAGAGTTTTTCCAAACCAAAGTCAGCCACTCCATCCTTGTTCAGGGGAGGACTGGACAGAAGGAAGAGGAGGTGGGGGAGGTCTTGACTTCAAGGCCGTTGCACAAGAGGTCTAAGAAGAGATTCAGACAAAGGACTGTGCACTTTCCCACAAACCTGAAACTTTCCTGGACCCTGTGAGGGAAAGAAATGAGTGTGAAGAAAAAAAAGAAATCAAAAAATCTTTGCTAAGTTTCCATTTCAGTGTTTGACATCTCATGTTGTATGAAACAAAAACAGCTTATGCAAGTTGGTGGTGAATGAATCTAAGATGCTGTTCCTTGAGCCAAAGAATCCAAAGTGACAGAATCATAGAATGGCACCTATGGGTGCCATCCTGAGCTGGACAGCACCCAGAGGTGTCATCAACTCCTGGCCCAGCGTTCACAGCTGAAGGGGAGCCAGATGCAGGCCACACAACCACTCCCTACCCAGTGAAGTGGTACTTAGCAGAGCAAGATACCAGTGGCAGAACCTTCTTACAACAGGCCAGTCTGCCAAACTGATTCACATTTCACAATAAAATAGTTTATCTGTTCTGTGACTGCAGTGATAACACAGGTGGCATTTCACCCCCACTGCTGTGGTAACAGTAACATAATAGAAATTAATTCTGAACAGAATCCTTTCTGCAGGAATACAAAGTTATCTTAATTACACAGTGGTACTGCATTTGGATTCTAGCTATCCTAAATGATATTTTTAGGTCTAATTCATGTCCTGTTCATGTAAAATGAGAACACAGTCTTTTGAAGGCACTGTAATTACATCTGGTCAGACTGCTACAACAAGGAAATCAAGCCATTATGAGCACAGTCTCATAATGAGAGCCTGGGTAAACACTTAGCAAGCACAGACCAAGCAGATTCACTGCCTGCTGTATTTACAAAACAGCAGACATTATATTGTTAAATTCAAGTAGAGCTGATTCAGAATAATTTAGTTAGTAGGTGTGGTGCTATGCTGGTGCCGTTGTCTAGGGGATAAAACTGCAATTGTAAAACTTACTTTTCTAATTTCAGATCTTTAAGGTAAGGTTGGAAGGACAGAATAAACATCAATATATCATCATGCATACCATGTATGACATTCCAGAGCTGATATATGTATTCCAGGAAAAAACATCACATTAATTGTATTTTGGCATAATGAAAAATAAAAGAGGGTCAGGGATGTTACTGAAAAGAATTAAAGCTTCCTTCCAAGTACAAATCCATGGACCTACAGATCTTTCATGTTTTATAGACTCTAGATGTGATTCTTCTCTTCCTGAAAATGACTTTACATGACAGGAATTAGGTAACAGTTACTCCTGTCTCACATGAAAGAGAAGTCAGAGTTTGGGCACTTGTGTGAATGCTACGAGATCCTCTGATCCTCTCCAAGAGCTCACCTGAAGCGTTAGGAGAACAAACCATCCCCATTTCCTGCCATGTGTGGGTGCAAAGGTTTGTTCTTACTGCATGAGTCCCTGTGTATCCTGGCCCAAAAGGGACACTTCACAGGCTTCCATCTCAGTGAACTGCTTTAAAAGCACTCTCACAACAGAACCTTTACTGATTTCAGTGGTTACACTTGTGTGAGTTTTTTAAACAGGAAAAAAGGAGTGCTTTTTCTATGTTTCCATAAAGAAAGAAAAGATCCTTTTGCTCTTGTTCTCTTCAGCTACTCAGAATGAGCTTGGTCAGGCCACAGGGATTAAAAAGAGAGATGCTTTTTAGGCAAAGACAAATAATGAACAAGTAAAAATTAAACTGTCACATTCAAGGCTGAGGTTTATTTAAAAACGCAGACTTCTCTTTAACAGTTCCGTTTCTATAGCCAAAAGGCACACATTTTATCACTAGAAATAGTAAAGGAGAGGAGAAGGAGGGCTGTCTGAGCCTCTAAAGGACCCTGCCTGCTCGAATCCCTATTTGTTTGGGACATCACTGGTACCATGTATGCTCCAGCAAGCCAGGGAAAGTGGCAGGAGAGCAGCTTCAAATGAACAGGACTCCATAGGCCAAGCTTTCTGCAGGGAAGAGAGCTCTCCATGGATATTCTGATAATGGAAGCCTTCAGATCTAAAAATACCCAGAGAAGGCACAAAGAAACTCAAAAGAGGACAAAACTGATTAGCAGTTTTTGTATTTGATTTTCAACCAGCCTTTAAACTGGAAGTGACACTTTGTCAGAAAGCCAGCTTTGCAATTCCTTTTATTTCATTTTTGTGACAAAACCCAGCAACACGTCTTTTGCAGTTCTCCCTTATTTATTAATTCCACCAATAAAGCATTTTTCTGGTGACTAACTCACCCTATTTGGCCACCAATCCTGCCCTTTTTTTTCTTTTAGGGAATGGATTTCCTTGCAAGTTAAATGGCAGGCCTGAAGAACACTTAAATGATGGCATTCTACACAAGTGGTACCATTCTTTCTTGAGGAGCTGATTTACCTGCCTCAAGAAAAAAAACAAACAGCGCTTCAATCAAGGAATTTTAATTATTCATAAAGAGAACAAAATCCAGGTCTTGGTCAAATGTTGTCTGCCCATTTCCTTAGATGATGCACACAGGCACAATAAAACAAACAATACCATTTTTAAAACCAGTTAGCACTGAAGATGAGAAGAATCACTAGCCATAGCAAACCTGGAGCAAGCACAAGAAGAGTCTTTCTAGAACTTGGACAAAAGGCACTTGCTTAGCTTGAAACAATAGAAATCCATCTTGTATCATCCTAAGACAGGAAGAGACATCATTTGATAGATCTCAGCATTCCAAGTTACTTTAATCACATCAAACTTTGTTTCTCATTTTAATAATGTAACTATGCCAAGTACCCCATGGCAAAATTAAGAAATCATGTCCCCAGTGAAGTCAATGACAAGCCACACATTCAAGAGATCCAAGATCTCAGCCCTGGTTTATTATTCTAAATTGGATGATCACCTTTTCACATACTATTATTCCATAACAATGCAGAATTCAATTTAAACACCTCTAGCCAAAAGCAGCCAGTGCTCTTCAGATCAATGCACAACCCTATGACAGATGTTTGTGGAACAATCTGACCATGTGAAAGTTCTTTAAAATCTAGCACTTTCATCAGCATTAAATAAGCTCTAGAACGAGTTATTATCTATTCTCAAAAGTCACAGGAACTGATGCCAGAAAACTCAAGCATAAAACATTTTTCTGTGCAATAAAATCAAAGTACGGCATTTATCACCTTCATTCTCAACTGAAAGTCAATGGACTCTCAGAGTCTTGTTTAAAAACACATTCCCTCCTTGCTGGGCAAGAGAAAGACCACAGAGCTCCTGCCTGAGCAAATGAAGAGACCAGTCCAACTTGAATCCTAGAGCTGCTGGCACTCCCTATTTAACTCATCATCGGGGGGATTTCTGACACTGAACCTGCATGCAGCAGATTCATAGTTGCTCTAAGCAGCATCTCAGATCAGCTTTCTCCTACTCTTCTTTCCAAAGAGTGGGGTCAGCTCTTGGACTAGGTGCACATTGGTGGAGTAGGGAAAGAGACCAGAGGACAAGGAGTGAGAGTTCTGGCACTAAGTTTTCATCGAAGTATTATCCATCTTTTGTACACTGATGTTTTAAATTTGTGCATCACACAAAATCAGAGGATGAAAACAAAGTAGAAATGTGAAGTTCATGAAGTAATCTTTGTCCTAAAGTAAATGATACAGCCACTAAAGAAAGAAGTCAAACGACCGTCACTGGCCTGAAATGGAAACACGTAACTTTGTCACATCCATCCCTACGAGACATGCAGGCAAGCTCACAGCTTCCAGCTGTGTCTGTATCCTCAGAAAATGGCAGGTTTGTACTTTATTTCTTTCATAGTACTGGTTCAGAGAGAGCACTGAAGCAATCTTAAACATGATTCTGTGCAGTAACACAATTGGAGGGACGCTGTGTGTGCATACTGCAGAAACCAAAGCCAAAAAAAGACCTTTTAGACTTCAGCCTTGACATGTTCCGTTCACACTTGGCATCACAAAATAATGAATGTGTGTGTTAACAGCAATAGAAACGAGAGATGTCATTCCCTATAACCTCTGCTGGTGCATGGTGGAAGGCTTAGGTGAGATCCTGGTGAATGCAGCACTTGTTTTAGACAACAGTGACACCAGTCCAGCTTCTCTTCAAAAGTACTCAAAGATGCTCAGAGTGCCACATTCCTTCAATATATTTCCTCCATGAATGTATCTGTCACACCCAAGAGCCTCCCAAAACAGCACAAGAGAGGAGCACAGATGACTCCAAGAACATGGGACACCAAGAAACATGGCCAAGAAAAGAACAAGTTACACTGTTTCAGACTTCTTTTCACAGAATCATTTATGTTGGAAAAGACCCTAAAGATTATTGAGTACAACCGTAATCTACCACTAAACCACTTCCCAAAGCGTCACATCTACATGTCTGTTAAATTCCCCCAGGGATGGTGACTCCACTGCTTTCCTGGGCAGCCTATTCCAGTGCTTCACAACCCTTGTGGTGAAGAAATTTTTCCTAATATCCAATCTGAATCTCCACTGGTGCTGTTCTTGTGACTTCATCTTTCTTTATATCTTAAAGGCAGAGTCTCATGGTCCTATATATACAGAAAGCAGGAGCAAGGGACTGATTTTCCCAAGTAGTGAAATTCAGGATTCGATGGTGACATCTGTGACTCTTGACAGGAGGTTGCCACAGCCCTTTCACAGGAAGGACTGGTCACTTTTGATTTCAGGTGTACTTTTGCACTGCTATAGAGTGCAGATCTAAAACTGTCAGCTGTGGAGAGGGAATTTTAGCTCCGGGCAGCTCAGTGAAATACAGCAGCACCACATTTGTCATGTCCTGGTTTTACACATGCTGTTTTAGGAACCTTTGTAACTAGGACAAAGGCCAAAATCAAGTGACTGTGAGATAAATATTCATTGAGAGCACAACTAATAGGGTTTCATAGGGATTAAGTCAGGAAATTAGAAAACAGAGCAGGAGAGAATTTATTATTAAATTATGCATTTCGCTCAGCTTATGAATAATATGAACTGAAATTAATAAACAAAACTACATACTACCAACATTGTGCAAAAAAATTAAACTAATTGTAAACTGCATAATCATTTCATTAATGATGGTAAAGACATCTTCACCTCAATGCTTTAATTTTGATTTACCTATTATGTAATCCATTGGTAGGAAAAATATTATTAAACTGTACCCCACAAACACTCCCAGAAGATGATGTATCAGGATAATTAAAAGCTCAGAATTGAAAATTAACATTTAGTTTTCCATTATCAGAGCTTTGATGGCTTTAGATGAATAAAAGTCAGGCATTGCAAGAGCGTACACTCGTTACCATGGATATCCTTACTGGGCCAAATCATCAAGTTGCTCCCTGTAACAAGGATTCATCTCTGTTCCCATGCTTCTAAAGGCACAGGCCAGAAATGGTGAAAGTATGAAACACCACATCAATAAATCTTACATCAGGGGTAACTTTTCTCCCAGAGATTAACTGACACATAACAAGATAATGAAAAAAATAAGTCTTCCAATGTAATGTGGATTCAAAAAAAGCTTCTCATAATCTATCACCTGTATTTAAAAATCATTGAATATTTGCAGTCCTTATTCACCTGTTCTCATCCTAACCCTGCAGATTTATGGTCAGATGACTTTTAATGCCCCACAGGGCACATTTTGAACAGTAAGTGTGAAAGGAATGAGTAAGTGCTAATGGGATTTTCAGAATCATTTTCAAGCAGGAGTTACATCCAACAAGATTCTGATAAAACTCACTTAGCACCTATCTGGAGTGTTAACTTCTTAAATTTTAAAAAGACTTGCATGAACAAATGTTATATGATCCCTGTGATATACTTAGCACATGTATAAATTCCAGTGGAACCTACAAGAATCAGACTATATATGCCTGATTAATTACAAAAGCCAACGAACTGTGAACCCAGGGCCAAGCTGGAAAGGCATCACATGGAAAAGGCTTGTGTATTTCTTCACTCAGCCAGGGTATTTTAGGCACAACCAACAGAAGGCAGGACAGCAGTGATTAAAGCACTTCCATCCTGCTATGGCCAATTTGGTTTTAGGGGCTCAATTTCCACTTTTATGGTATTAAACCAAACTTTTGCAGATTTATCAATGACTCCATAATTGAGCTCAAAGTAGCTGTTTCATAATCACAGACTGTGACTCAAAGCAATGACAAAGCCATCAGCTGTGTCATTTCTGGCATTCACCACCACCTCAGTTTGAAAGGTTTTCTATGAGGTCCAGGCCTCTTCATAAGCATTTCTTTGGCTGCTACTGACGAAGGAAGTATACAGTAGTGTTTTAAGGGAAGATTATCAGTTTACAGTTTTAACTGTTTGCCTTTAAAACAAACACTTAAGACCAAAAGCACTGCTGGATTATTAGCAAACTTCTGACTAACAAAAAAATGTAGCCCCTAACTGAGCCCAAGAGAGCATGAGCTTCAGGTGAGAGTTCAACAGGATCTATTCCTGCCTCTCTCATGTTTTTCATTAGCAACTTCATAAAGCTTTGCCCTCAGCCTGGATGCCTGTCATGTCTGTTACTCTTACCTTATTTAGCCACTGAAGCCACTTCAGAAACACTCCACTTGTCTGGATAGGGACTACAGTGATGTAAGGAAAAAGGGGTCAGGTGAGGATTATATAAGAAAAGTATCAAGTAAAGTCATACCTAAGTCTTTTCACGTCTCTTTTATGCTGCTCTGGCAGCCTCAAGCAGTTTCTGCCCTCTTTAAAGTTACTCTCTGCTATTAGGCCATTGAAAAGGAACCTGTATCAGACATCATTAATTGAGATCTACCATTTTCCTAGTTCCTCAAAACAGGCACGATGGTAACTGTATTCTTCATTACAGCACTTCAGCAGGAAATACAGTAATAACTGCAGCACCCCTAAGGTGCTTGTAACACTTGTAACTCCCACTTCCAAAAACCAAGAACATATTGGTTTATCTGCAAAGGAAAAGGAGCTTCAGTTCTGCAAAGTATTTCAAAGACCACCTACCTGTCTTGTGACACAGTGACCAGTGGCAACACAAGCCAGCCTGGAGAACTGGGCAATAGCAGAAAGTCAAAGCATTCAGAAACCACAAGTGGCTTTATAGATCTTTGTGATATAAACATTTCCAATATCCATACAGGGAAGGAAAGAAAATTAAAATGCAAAAAATAGCAAAGAGAGAAGTACTGGGGCCAAGACAGCACCAGAAGGCTCAGGAAAGCTCTAAGGTGCACCAGAGAGGCAGTCAGAGTTCACTTCTCAGCACTTGGTCCCTGCACTACAGGGTTTAAACAGCACAAGTCTCTTCATGGGATCTCTGCACCCATTTGAGCCATCTCCTCCATGACATGGGTTAACAGTGTTCAGAAAAACACACTGTACCACTGTGGGTGCAGGGCCAGGGTGACCCCTGCAGCACTCATTTCAGAGGCAGCACTAGGACACTCATATCCGTGTTTTGTTCAGAAGAGCACCTGCAATATTCTTTGGCAGTATTCCAGAGCAACAAAGACAAAAAAACAACAAAGTTCTCCTTTTTCACTCCTAAGAAAGCAGAGGTAAGCACCACAGAAGGGTCTAGCCAGTTTTCTTGGGCACCTGGAGGAATAAAGAAATGGTACATTGCCTCTTGTCAGTTTTTGACAATGTCAGTGCAGCTTCCAGCTCTCTAAGCAAGAAGAGGCTTTATCATCTGAAGCATGAGAAGGATGTCAGGATTCTGCTCATGACTAATGACTTCATGCTGTAATGCTTCAGGACTACACCTTGAGTTAAATAACTTTGGAAAATTAACTGAAGAATTACCCAAGCAAGAAGAGAGTGAAAAGCTTCAGGACTGCATCCTGCACTTCTGGATGGACATCAGTGTCTGCCTCAATGTCTCCCTTCAGCCTGTAGGCCCCAGTGATGTGAGATGTGGACATGGGGGGAGGGAGGGAAAGAAAATAAAATTAAGGGGGAAAAAAGGGAAAGAGAACCACCTGAAAAGAGAGATAAGTAACTGAGGGAATTACAAAGCTGGCTTGTGCAGTAAAAAGCTCCGTTTACAGAATCGATTGAAGCTTTCAATACAAGGGAACAAGGGTCTCATTTCAGCTGCTGATCACTTTAGATTCACAGCCACAATAGAAAAGGCTGTGTTCCATGGCTTCAACTCCTGATTATTAACAAGTTTCCCCTCATGAGTCTTTGTGCCCTTAAGATAGATTCACAGTGATTTCTCACCTGATGAGCACTATTCAGACAAAATTCACAATCAGAGCTCATAATAGCTTTCACATATTAGTAGACTTTTATGTCAACAATCCCCATGGCTCACAAAACCTAATCCATCCAGGAAAACTTTTCAAAAGCATGTGGCCTCGAAAACAAGTCTAAGAGAAGAAAACTCCCAACTAAAAGAAGAAAAGGAAAGTTTAAGGAAACAGTGATAGCTACAGGCACGCACAGTTTACAAGACTCAAAGGAATACAAGCAACTAGAAAGAACAGCAAGTGCTGGTATCACCAGAACTGCAGCTTATCTGTAACTGTCCTAACTCACTGAAAAGGCAAGAGTTGCCCATCTCTGATCCCTGGATACCATCAACAGCTGACACTGAAGCATGGCACTACCAAAGACTGCCTGTGTCAGGATAGCTGTCTCCCATTTATCTTCTCTGCCATCAGAAACTTGTTTGTGCAGATCCCAAAAGAAAATCTGGCAGAGAAACTGAAGCAGAATTGAAACAGCCAGAGGAATAAATTTTTCCCCTTTCTTTTGGACAAAAGCAGGCAGTGATTAACTGCTGAATTTTTAGGTAATAAAGGGAAGTTATGTGTGCAGCCTCCTCCTTCATTCAAAAAAACAAGGATTAATTTCAGTTGCTCTTAAGCAAGAACACAAAATGTGCAAGTGCAAAATCTGTGTAGTAAGAATCTATGCTGAAAAGTGTCAAAATGGGCAGTACAGTATTTTCCTCAAACTCCATATGGCCAGCCTATTGTATCAGATCCTCGTCTGATTTAAACTGCAGCATTGGGGACATGGAGATTAGGAGCAGCAGCAATACACATCTTCCCACATGCTCCTTTCCCAACACATGACTTGCTTATTTACATGGAGGAAGCAGAAAAAAAGGCTGCAGGCATGTGGTTTTGCCAACAGTTAATTATCAAAAGGAGAATTTCTGCTCTCCGGGGTGCAGAAATCACAGTTGCTCTTGGTGGTGGAACCAACACAGACATTCTCCCCTGTAGCCATGAAGGAAGCAAAAGTAAGCTCACCTGTACATGACTTCCTCTTGGCAGTAAATGAACACCATCACTGTGCTGCTGCCAGCCACAGAAACTAAAAAGCCGGCCACCAAAATCTTTACAGGCCTGGCAAAACCTTTACAGGTCTGTGATCACTGCATGCACGCCTCAGTGGCTTCCTTTTGCTTTGCACTGTTTATAAAGGGGCAATGATGGACTGAATGCTTTGCTGGAGCTCAGAGCTTAGGGCTTGTGTGGTGTGTGATAAACCATAGAGCACTGGAATGTGTGGTGGCCCTTCATGCTTGGGAAAGATCTTATGGTCCGGCATGATGGGTCAACCCACAGTCCTTCCCCTTCCCTCCTGGAAAAAGGAACCAAGGGCACATGCAAAGCATGTGCTGGTTTTGAGGATAAAAACAAGAGGATGGATTTCAGCTGCAAAAATGCTGCATTGTGGTCTCTTCTCTCAGGGCATGTGCAAAGAGTCCTGAACACTGACCAAAGACACACACCCCTTTTGGCATCAAACAACCAATATGTGCTGGCTTATTCATAGAGAAAAATTACTCATCTAGCTGCAGGTTCCCTGTTGTGACCCCTGAGCCTCCTTAAGGGTAAGAAAAACTCACTCAAAGTTGATTTAGTTCTTTCTGGTGAAGCCCTGAGGGCAGACTATGGTGAAACAGCAGAACACCCAGCAGGACTGTCAGAAGAACTGGGCCTGACAGCAGAAGAGGGTAATTCAGCTTCCAGCAAAAGCCACACGAGGCCAGATTTGTGGGTCTTATTTAAAGAGACTTTAGGGGTGGAACTCTGATCAAGAAGTTGCAGAGAAAATTTAACATCCCTACTCATCTTTGCACTCAGAGTACATCTAAACATTGCAAGTTCTTCCTGCACAACACCTCCTAAAATATCAGCTTGCAAGATCATGTAGTCCTAATCTCCAACCAAGCTCTCACTCAACATTCAGCAGCATACTGGAGACATCCCCTTCCTTGTCTGATACATGCAAAGCCTTGTCCTCACCTGTCATTGACTCCCATGTCACTGTTTTTCTACTTGTTCCCACTTTTCTAGCACAGATGCTACTTGTTTTCACTGTCAAGGCCTTGGCAAAGCTATCCTTTCCCTTGCCATCAGCCCTTACACAAACACCCCAGACTGCAACCAGCTCTTCAAACCCTTTTCAGCAGCCTGGGGGCACAGCAGGGCTAGGAAGTGAACACCCTGCTCCTACAGGCCAAAGCTGGTACGCCTCCACAACCAGAGCACTGATGATATCAGCTGCTTCTAATGCCCCAAAGGTCATTGGGTGATGACTTGCAAATGGAGTGAGAAAGTATCAGGTCTGTCTTTGCCCTGACAACTCTCCAGTTGTATTCCACTGTGGCCATTCCTGCCCAAGGCAGAGTTCTTGCCATGCAGGACCAGTAATAAATTCTCTTTTGCTTTGTCTGTAGCATTCCCTAAGGTTTTCATCCAATGCAGTCATAAATCCATCTGATATTCCTCCCCGGGTAGGATGTTAATTGTCATGGCATTCTTCCACAACTGACCTTGTTTCTTTGAGTTTGCAGCAATAGACCATAGAGCAAATTCAGATCTCACTTTACTGTAGTATACAGACCATTTACAAATATGCAGCTGCTAACTAACAACTCAAGTGAGGCAAATGCCTTCTGCAATTCTGTATTTTACCTCTGAGGCAAAGAGGGCGAGAGGGATGGCAAGGCTGCTCCCAGTCAAAATACATAATATTTAGAATAACATTCGAAAGTCAGATGTAAAATTTTGGGAAAAGTCACAGGAAACACCAAGACTGAAGTGTTATTTGAGGCAGCAAAACAGAGAGCTAGACTCCATAATGATCTGCAATGATCAGATGATTCAAATCCCATCATGTGGCATCAGAGCCAGGCAGGCAGCACAGGGAGTCTGGGCACCACCCTCTGCCTCCCCAGACTACAGCCCCATCTGCTGCGAGTTGGCCACCAGCAGCAGCCTCTCCCAGGCACAGACCCATGTGAAACAAATGCTCACAGATCACAGATTTTATTTCCAGCATCTACTTTTCCTTTTGTATGTTGTTCAGGTGCCAGGCAGAAAGGCTGGAGACAAATGTTGACAAGTGAGCTTGGGGCAGGTTACCAACTCTGAAATACTCAAAGACACGTAGGTTATGTACAATTCCCCATTAAAGTGTACAGGAAAACTGCTGACTTCTAATACAATCACTTGTAAGGATAAAATTAATTAAAAAAAAAAGTAAAACTGCCACATCACTGCCTTTGTTAACATTTGCCATAACAACACAGATAAACAACTGGTATAAATTACTTTTTTTGTAAAGTTTGGGAGTCTAACGTTTCTAGACAGGAAGCTGATCATGACCTAGGGTAAAAGAGTTTTTGAATAACCATTGACTTGGGAGCAACAATCACATCTGGCAAAAGGCAAAATCCTGAAATTTTGAAAGAGAAATTTTGAAAGGCTTACCATCATAAAAAAAATAAATGCCATGTAGTTCTTTTACCTCAAATAATCTGTGCAGTCTGATCCCAGTGCTGTACTTGCCAACATCTCTATAGCAGTTTAGTATGAGCAATGATCACAGCCAAGGCCTGAATGTTGGTTTTCTGGCAAATTTCTGTTTCAATGCAGAAAATGTAGAGGGCTCAGACAAAGAACAACTGCTACACTTGGTGAGGATATGCTGTTCATAGTCTAATGTTTCGATTTTATAGTTTTAATAGGTGTTTCTACAGCTTTTGTAGGTGATAAAATAACTGCATAGCTCTGTAGCAGTCTAGGCCCACACATCAGTCATAATAGTGTCATCTAAAATTCATTTAGCTTACTGTAACAAGAGAAGGATTAGGCTCTTTTTTTTTAAATTAGGAAAACCAAAACTGCTTAACAACTTACATTAAGTTCCTGGTGTGGGAACTGCTGCAGTAAAACTTAACAGTGGGAAAAGAATCCTATGAGACTCAACAAGAGAGAATGATTTTGTTTGAAGTAGCTGGATAAATCCATCTTTATATTTCATAGCAAGATAATGAGTGAGGAACAAAGTACATTTGTCTGGGTTTCCCAGCATGGTGCATGTCTCAGCAAGCAGTTGTATTACTGACAACACTAGAAAATTATGAATTTCAAAATGAAATGTGTCTTACTATCACAAAACAGAGTGGATACCACAGCAGTGAAGACATTATCTCAACTGAAATCACAGATTTTACTGATATCCTATCCAGTCTCATCTGTGAGCTGAACACACAACAAAGTTTCTTAAAACCAAATAGCAATTCCATCTCGTCTCACTGTTCAACAGTTACAAACTAGGAGTTATGGGGCACTTGTGTGGCTTTTCCACTGAGCTGAAAGGAGTCTAAAATGGAACATGTCATGGTGTTTCACAAGAAGAGCAGGAAATTCTGGTCTGACTCCCAGGAGAGAGCTGTCAGCTGTGGTGGTAAAGGGCATGAAGATAAGCATTTCTGTGGCATAAAAGTTCTCGGAGCTGTTAGTGCAGAAAGCTCCAGTGCCAGAAAAATGCTAAGTTGCTTTGGACCTAGCAGTTATGCCCAAAAGTGGTACAACAGCCTAATTGACTGTATTTAAAACATAACCAGTCTAGAGGTTTGAAAAGTCAAGTCAAATCTCACAGGATCCAGAAGAAGGACTGTTCACTGAATAACCTTCCTATTTCCAGCAGGCTAACAGCCACACTAGTGCTGCTCGAGCCTCTTCCACAGCTTGTGTTTCCAGGACAAGGGCAGATTTTACCCCCCTTTTACAAGGCAGTCACTTGCAGTCTCTGCAATATTCCATGTGAACATGTTTCTCCACCAACCCAACAGCAGAAAGGGCACTCAAATTTGTCTGGGGGCAGATAGGACAGCAGGAGTTAGTGTCCTTAGAGAGCTGATGGCACTGCTCTCACCCCACATCACGTGAGATGCTGTAGGTAGACAGCAGGACTTTCTGTATGTGTGTTACATGCAAAAGCAGTTGCATTAACCTTCTCTTTTATCACTTGATTGAATTTAGTGTCTAACAGAAGAGGGGAGGAATTGACACGCTCCCTGTTGTCCAGGGGCTGTCTCCTCTGAGCTACAGCGCACACAGGGTAACGTTTGTGGGGTAACCCAGAGTGAAGAGCGAGGGTAAAACAGGTTTTTTGTGAAGCTGCGTAACAACTTGGCATCCTCACCACAACCAACACACCTGGCTAAAAAGTACTACAGCAGTTCAGATGAAGGAAAAGATAGAAGTAGAGGGGTGGCAGATTCTTTTGTTTTGGACTACTCTGAATTTCACTCTATCCAGACTCTCCCAGTGTTATTTTGGGCTAGAGAAAAGGAAGCTTCCCGTGCCTAAACATTTCTGTTTGGTAGCACTATGGTCTGGCCAACGCTTCCACATTTCTTAGGTGCTCTCATGCCCCAGAACAGTGCAGCAAAATACAGGACACTTGCAATGCAGTTGTATCTGGCTGTCACACAATCCCACTTGTTCTCAACACTGCAAGAAAACTTGTGCCACACTGGAGTTCCACAGCAACACTAGACTGAGGTTTGCTTTTCTACAGACGATTTGTTTCCCCACGTGTTGCTTCTCTGGCCCTGTCAATATTTGCAATGTCTACAGCAAATGAAGCAGCAAGACAATGCATCACTGCAGTGGGAGAGAGACTCAGGATCCATGCAGACACCCCACAACTTTTCCCTACTGCGTTACCAGCACTACAAAGCAGGTGATGGTCTGGGTCGGTCTTTCATTCCTGCTAAAAAGCATAGGATGACAATGTTTAGGCATTTACAAAAGGATTACAAACCTGAAGTCAAATGCTGCTTCTGTGACTCCAGACAGTTTCAGCAGACATCTGTTAAAGCTCTCAGCAATTGCTCCACGCTGCAGTAAACAGCCATGAAGAATAAAAATTAAATCTTATAAGGATGTCATCGCAATGGACTGCTGCAAAAGAGTATGTGCAAAAATCAAAATATTAGGAAGTCATACAACAAACCAAAACCAGACAGCATGTCATTTTATGTGATTATTAATGAGACTTGATATCAACACTCTGATCTAAGAGAAGACTTTTTTCAAGGCTTTTAATATTTTCACATACAACTATTCATAAATTTCTGCAGAATTCCACTATGCAGTCTGCTTCAGAAAACATGATTTTTGTACTGTCTTGCTTTTAGTATTGCCAAAACCTGTGTTCTGTTCCACTACTATATATGAAGATAGAAGCAAAGGTAACATTTACAGAAATAATAGAAGGATTGGTTTGTTGGCTGGTTCTCAGTAAATTACAGATCATTTCTGTTGTCTCAATCTTCTACCAAAAGATAAATAAATGAATTGTAATGAGGAATTAATTGAGGAAGAAAGTAAAACAACAAACCAACCCCCCACATGCTCTAATCCACCCGTCTGGCCTTGCAACATGCTCAGCTGTGTTATGCAGGAAACCATTCTGAATGAGTTTACTGATTTATTCTGGTCTTCAAAGAGAATTATAGTTCTAAAGAAATACATGTATAAACAAGCTTCTTTTTAATTTCTCGAACACAAACCAATCTGCCCAAGCACAAAAGAAATATGCAGGACATAGAAGAGTTCAACATTT
This sequence comes from Nicator chloris, assembly GCA_013400495.1. Taxonomy (NCBI): domain Eukaryota; kingdom Metazoa; phylum Chordata; class Aves; order Passeriformes; family Pycnonotidae; genus Nicator; species Nicator chloris. The sequence continues at coordinate 75,216 of WAAE01007629.1, forward strand.
TTAGGTGAAAATCAGGCCTTTTCATATTAGAGATACTCGTGTCTTTCACACTACAGCTGTCTCCAGACATTGCTCTTTTCTGGTTATTCATTAAGTTATTAAAGCTGCCACTTGCAGTCAGTGCAAAGGAATGTCTAAAAAAGGAGATTAGTGCAAATGCTGTGAAACACTGGTGTCCAGTTACTGCTGCCTAGAGAAACTAAGGAGCAAAGGGTGGTTGTCTACCTCCCACAGCTAAAACTTAAATACAGCATTTGGGAAGCATTTTTAAAATCTCAATAGCTATCCCCACTTCAAAAGCTTTAGTTAAAAGTATTTTTCTCATAGCACATCTTATTGAAACAGGAATATTTCCATCACAAAGTGTGGCAGGAGTGTAGCATGAATTGGTATGAGCTTAGATTTGAGCCACCTCTTGGAGATGTAATTTCACTGATTTCAACTAAATTACTTCTGCTTTGTGCTATTATAAGAAAGAAAAAAGAGAAAAAAGGAAGAGTTTTCATCTTGATTTTGCACCAAACAACTCAATAGCATTTACGCCGTTGACTGCAGTGAGTGCCAGATTCAACTCAGCACCTACAGAACATCATTTTTAGGTGGTGTAGTAAATGCTATTGCACCTCCCTGGGAGCAAACACCCAGATGGCCAGTTTCTGCTACATTTTTTGCTGTCCTCTACTTGATCTGAAAACATTAATAATGAAGGGTGAGTTTTAAAAAAGAACAAAGTTCTTTTGGAAATGTTTCTCCCACTGAGCACACACAGAGTGGAAGTGCTGATGTAGTTCCTTTACGAGGCACTAAGGCCTGTGTGGGACTTGATCCTGAAAACACCACATGGTAGTTTTGCTTTTATTGCCTACTAGGAGAGTAATTTCATAAGGGAGAGTGACTTGACTAAGTACCAGTGATGAACCCTAGAATCCATGCTGTGAAAAGTAGAGACTTTAGGTAATAGTGCCAGAAACAGTTACTAGACTTGTTCCCAGATATGATTGTGGCTTAAACAAGAGCCTACTCTTCATTTGGCTGCTTACTATGAACTATTAAATCTTGAACTATTTAGCATGTAGGAATATCCATTTTCCCCAATAAATAGAGGAAAAAGCAGCATTTAAACAATCATAAAACAAATGGAATGACTCAGCCCACTGTGTTTTCTGGATACTTAACAATTTGCTATGGCTAATGGTCCTTGCTTTCACCTCACACCATTAATTTTGGAAGTCATCATTAATCTCCAAGAAAAGCATTGAGCTTTGATTATTACTGCTTAATTACATGGAAAAATAGACAGACTGTCAATATTAATTTGCTTTACAACAGCCTAACTAAGTTATCTTCAATTCTCAGCCCATTCTACAGCTGTCATTTTATGCCAGGTAATGATCAATAAAATTATTAATTTAAACAAAGCTTTTTACTAGGGAGATAGAAAATCCTTATTTGAGCTCATGAACACTTGTGTTTTACTACCCAACTCCTACTGTATTTTGTTTACCTTATTTGAGCCCCCAAGGTAAAGCCATTGCAAGCTGAATTGCTTGAAGTTATGCATAGAAATCTCCTAAGAGAGGTTCTGTCTTTTAGGGAAATGGGAGCCTGTTCTAAAGACTCAAAGGACAACTTTAAAATCAAGGTCATGATAGTAAAGATGGACACCTAAATATTTAAATCAGAGAAGTCTAATTTCTCAGACAAGCAGGAAACTCTTTACATCTTTATGCACTTCTTTGGAAGTCTCCGCAACCCCCTTAGACCTTTAGCTTTCCACAAGCCTTCAGGGTAAAGCTTGGTGAAAGTGTCCTGGTTTATTAATTAGAAAAAATGTTTTCATTACTTTCCACAGCTAGTCACTGAACCACTAAGGGGCAAAAAATTTCTGAATTGTGAGAATAAAAGGCAGGTTTTTGCATGTGCTTGTCAGCCAAAGCATAGTAAATTTTGTTTGTGTGTCATACCTGCAATAAGGTCTTTTGCTCCTTCAAAAGGAGTGAAGCCTTTTGAAGAGGGGAAGATGTGAGGTCTGAAATACTCAAAATCTCTGTATTTAAAGAACTCTCCTGCCTAAGCACATGAAGTGGAAAAGGAAGGGGGAAACAGAACATACTCAACTGCATTGAGGTGGATTTCTTTTACAGTATTAGTAGCAAGGCTCCCAATAAAGATAAGCATGGGCACTCAGACAATGGGAGGGAGAGCAGGAAGGCATTAAATCAAAGTCCTCACAAGAGTCAGAATTGGGTTTTATACCATTTATATTTTTCCACCACTTGTGTTTTACATATAATCTGAATCATAGAAAAGTGTGCTGAAAATGACTTCTGGAGACTCCATCATTGATTCAGTATCAAATAAGTTGACATCACCAGATACTGCTATGCCCCTAAAACCCCTAAGGGTTCATACAGCTTCCTCAGATAACCTTACACCCTTTTAAATCTACCACTGAAATGAGGCCATTTTGCTGTTTCCTGGCTGAAACAAAGTGAGCAGCACCACAGGGGCTGCCTTGCTCCTCAGCCTAGCAGTAACACAGCAAATTCTGTCTCCAACAACCACTTAAATATTGATAAGCTGCTCACTCAATCCCCTTCATGCCCTTCTCTTTAGCAGAAACCGCCCCATTTGTTTATCCTTCATAGGTCATGTTCTCTAAAATCCTTATGATTTCCCAGCTGTCGTTGCATTTCAACCATCTCTCAATATGTCAAGATTGATTTGTCAGCCTTAGTGAAGGCTGTGAGACTGCCCTGGTGAGACACTGTGAAGATGCTGACCAACACATCTCTGGTCTGTACACTGATCTTCCAAGAGAAACAACTGAACAACATCCTCCTCAAAGCCAGGCAGTGTTTATACCTGAGTGGCTGACATAACAACTCACTTTAACATATAATAATGTTATTAATTTATTATGTGTTAATTCTTGCCTAGAAAATAAGATAGTATGAGAAATGCTACTGATGAAAGCTCTGCAGTGGAAGATGACAGACTAAGATTACAACTGACTTTAATGAAAATATTCCTCTTATTTCTTTGAGGTTTCTTTCTTCACATGGGGAAAATTGCTCTTTCCTGCAACTGTTTTTTGTTCTTACATGAAGTCCACTTTCCTCCCTCTCATTACTGAAAAGCACATTCAGTTGTATTTCCCCTTTAACATCCTTCAGAGGATAAAAGACAACAACAGCAACCAGAGAGCAAATACTACATCAAACCAGAAGCCGATTTAATTCAGCTCAGGAACTTAGGAGATTTGAAGTGAACCATTTTTGTGACACAGGGAGTAATGAAAAGTTGACAACATGAAATTGAATTCTTTTACCATTACAAGCAAGTGACAAGTTTGTGGGTCACATCCTGTGATTTAGATTGACTTTTAGAGGCAGAACCCCAAATCTTTGTCACTGAGGAAGAAAGGGTATACTTCACCTTCAGCCAAGTTCCCTAGCAGAAAAAACCAACGTGATAGTTAAGCATTCTTTAGCAAGATCTCTAAACCCAATCCCACCCACTGGTTTTCACTGTATGACTTCTAAATTGTTAATGCATTACAGTAAAATTCAAGATCTGTTTTCACAGCGTCACATTTTAATATATATTACACATGGCAAGTAAGTAATTTCTTAAGTTATGGTATATAAAGCAAAGATCCCCAAGGGAAAGCCAAAAGCCTACTGAGATCATACTGATGTATTAGTCTTTTATGAGGAAAAGTGTGAGAGAGATTTTCCTCTCTTCTTTAAGCTTACTCATGTATCATACCAAAATAACAAGCACCAAATTGACTTTTATTCTAAGGACAGAAAATTAGGTTACATGCACACATCAGACTGTCAGTGGACTAGTATTTTGTAATTCTCCCCTGTATCTCCAGTGCTGGACGCTCTTTTCTTTCTCTATCACTATCCTGCACCTCCCAATTCTCAAAGCCTTACCACTCCTCTAAAGAAGCTGTTTATTGGTTCTCAGAGCCACAGAATTTTGTGTGTTTAAATGCCAGAATTTGTCTCTCAAATGATTCTAAAATAGCTGCTTTCTCCTGATTAAAATCCTTGACCTCTAATAACTATCTTTTGGCCAGTCAAATAGTGACAAGAGGTGGAGATTGTGAATACAATTTAAAAGACAAAGAAGAGAGTGAGCAGAGGGAGATGACCCAGTTTTGAACTCACCTCTGTTACAAGAACCTTGATGATGCATATAAGCACTCTCAGGGGCATAAATCCCTTTGCTGAATCGCTGCTATCCAGTGCTCCACTCCTGTTTGCTCCATCAGCCTGCTACCCTCTGTTAGCCCCCAACCCCAGGTGGCAGAGGGAACACTGCTCCCAGTCCAGGGCTCACCAGAGGTACCAGGTTGCAGAACCAGAGCTGGCAAGCTGGGGAGGGGGAGCCACATCACAATTTAAATCCCTAACAAAGTACATTCCTATATTTACAAGCAACTACTTTCAAGTCTTCTATGCACATCTTAAAAGCCACAGTAGATTTGCACACTGCTGTCATCCCATTTGTTCCTGTTCCGTTTCACTGCAGCATTTTTTTCATGCTGCTACTAAGGCATTGCTGTTAGTCAGTCTCCAGCACAAGGGCAGAGCTAGCTCCCTCCATTAGGTCATCAATGACCATACCTGGCTTCCTCAAGGCTCTGCTCCTTCACAGATATCTCTGTCACAGAGCTCTATGCACAAATCCCACTGTAATTGTCATTTACTCTATCCTCCAGCAATGGTAATAAATGATTCTTCTTCTTAACTAGCAGCTGCCTGCAAAGGACTAAACAAGCTCTTCACATTCTTTTTAACTGAAATAAATCAGCTAAGTGTAAAAATAACAAGCACTGCCCATGCCTAAAAGGAAGCTGAAAGACTTCAAGTGGCAAAGTAACACATACATTTGCAGAGGCAGGAGGGACACTCAACCAAAAAAAACCCCCTTGTTTCACTGGCCAGTGCTCTTCAGCAACTGCTCCACTTCCTGAAGACAACTGGAAAAAAACTGAAAGAAAAAGAAAATAGAGCTTGATTTTTTATACAGTTTTTTCTGTCATTTACTTCCTGAAATTAGTCACTTTCTCCTGATCCTTTCAGCATTGCTGTGTGAAGTACAAGAACTTTCATTGATTCAAGTGATGCAAAACAAAGAACCAAATAGTCAGACATGGTAGGCCTTCTGCAAACTCTAAACCAAGGAAGCAGTAAAACCAGAGAGGAAATAAACTTTTCCACTAGAGTGGTTCATTTTACTACCCTGGACATCTTCAGGGAAGAGCTTTCCATCTGGATCCTTTACAGATTGCAGGCACTACAGCACAAAGTAAGAGCCCAAAGTGAAACTATTGTGACAGTAGTCTGCAGAAAAAAGGAGCTTTTTTGACACTATGCTCTAAGCTTGCCTGAAGAGCAGCAGGACCTCATAAGCTACATGTGGCTGGAGAGAGGTTAGCCTGGCCTTGCACACAGTGCTCATGATGCTCTCTGCACAACCCAGACCACCAGAGCTGTAAAGTCAGCCCACCCTGGCACAGCTCTGGGCAACACCACTGTCCTGGGGTGACTTTATGATGCTTGTATCCCCAAGTGTCTGCTCTGTTGGTGTTGGATATTCTGTCCTGTACCTTTCAGGCTGGTTTCAAGAGCGAAGAAAAGCGCGCAGTTTGTTTGGAGAAACTGCTCTGACTCCCACACACTGCTCTTTGGACCGTGCTGTCTACAGACAGAGAGAGAGAGAGAGCTCTTTTTTTTTTTTTTTGGTCCTTTTAATTAGTTTTGGCTAGCTGAAGCAGAGAAGCTCCCTGGACAGTTTTTTCCCTTTTCTTGGGACTGTTTAAAGCTGTCCTGGACTGAAAACCCAGGGGAGCACCAGGAGCTCACACCTGCGGCCCAGCGGGGCCTGGAGCCTGAGAGAGGCTGAGAAGGAGCCGAGCTCCACCCATGGCAAGGACACTCTCAATTTTGCCATCCTTCTTCAGAGCGGTGAGAGGTTTCATTGTTTCATATTATTCAATTGCTTGTGGTTGGGAGCAATTTGTTTGTTAAATAAATAGTTTTTTCCACTTTTCTCAAAGGAAGTTTATTCCCGGACCAGCTGGAGGGGAGGGGTCGTTTAGGTTTGCTTGCCAGAGGATCCCATTTGGAGGTTTCCTCCCAAATTTGCCCTAAACCAGGACAACCACCTTCACCCGTCTGGGGCTTCCTTTATTCTCCCTGTGTGGTACATCACAACTCCTTTAGACAGAGCCAAATGTCACCCACTGCAAAGATGCTGTAAGTTATAGAATTCTTTAGCTCTCCCTTCCAATGAAAAAACTGTGATGAAAATGAAGGAAGTAAGAAAATATAGCACTTACAACACTGGTTTTTGACAATTTGGGCGAATTCTTTTCATGGTGCTGCTTACAAAATAGATCAAAAGTATATGCTCAATTTTGATCCTAACAACATAAACCCCATTATACTAAATCATTTCCCCCTGAAAGATTTCAATATATATGAAACTGTCAAAAATGTCCATTATACACATAAAGGGTACTATGTTATTTGCAAAAAATAAAGTAAAAAAATATAGTAATACAAAACCTACAGAGAAGTGGGAAAGATAAATGAACATGTACTACAAGGCTGGGAAATTCCTAAATGGCAAAGGGTCAGGAAAAAAATCTTCAGGTTATATTGTGAGCATTTCTATTATCTTTGTGACTTAGTAGAGGACGGGAACTGCTATCAATAAATGTCCATATGTGTTTTATTGTTTGGCTCACTACCAGCCTATTTCAATTTTCACTGACTTGTTGAAGAACAAAGTAAAAAAAAAAAAACAACAACAACAAAAAAAAACCCAAAAAAACGACCTGCCCAAAAAAGCAGGCATATCAACTCCATAGGATGAGTCTATTGGAGGGGCCCTGGCGGTTTCCTGGGTCCTGGGGAGCGGATCCTTGCCGTGGAGGGCGGGAAGCCGGTGACTCGCTCCGATGTAGCGAGCCCTGGGTGGCAGCGGCAGGGATTTCCCTTGCTCACGGGGAGGAAACAGACACCCCGGGAGGCTCTGGAGCCTCTTGCAGACCCTCCCCAGGGATCACTTTCTCTCCCGTGACCCCGGTTTTTCTGATCCCCGGCTGGCCAGGGGGAGAAAACACTCCCATGGGGCTTTGCGGCCACAAGCAAATCGCCCCGCCCCCCCGGCTGGAAGTTTCCATACTTCCTGGTTTGCCGGTTCTGTGATTGGACGGTTTTTGATCCTCCACGCGATTGGCGAATGCCACAATTCCTGTGGTGATTGGCCCAAGCTCCCATCCCCGCCCCCAGTTGTGGGGATAAAAAGAGAACTCCAGGGAGTTCAGCCCGGGACGCCTGCAATGAAGCATCCCTGGGAAACGACTCACCTCGCCTCACTTCTGCCTCGTGCTGCCTGCCGTCCCTGGGAAGCTGCAGCCTCGGTGACCGCAGCCTGAGAGCTAAATCACTAAGAGCTGGAAGTACTGCCTCAGAGGGACTGCCTCTTTTAAGGCCTACCTCTGAGGTCAGGCTGCAAATCCACCAAAGGCTCTGCAGGCAGGGAAAGGCTGCGGGATCGAGACCTCTGCGAGTCTACTAAAAAATGCTCTATACTTTGCCTTCAGAAAACACAGAATTTAAACCTTCTGAACTGTATATGCACAGAAGTGCCACTACTTTCTTTCATGAACTAATGAAGAAACCTTAAGGAAGCATAAACTATATGCTAAGTTAAGCACATGGTGGGACAGGAGTCTGTTGCAGGACAGGAAAAAAGATGAGAGACTCTAAATATTTCAAAAGGCAAAGAGCATAGAAAAAACTTTATTGTTTAATTCTTTCTAGCTTTTCTTTCTACTTTTTCATAAGGTGTTCTGATACAGACTGAACATGGTTGGTGAATAGGAACAACGCCTCTCTGATCCCATTGGTTAAACTAGAGAAACAGCTAAAATGTTTTGAGAACTAGAAAAGCAAAACACCGCCTGGAGAAAGATTGTTTTGAGAAAGGATAGTTGTTTGCCAGGATTTGTTTTGTGAAGAAGTTTTCTTAAGAATTTCTCCCTTGGGAGAAAGTTAGCAGGCTAAAATCTCTCAGACGCAGAAATATCAGGCCCCCATGAGTCGTGACTTTGTATTTCTTCTCAGAATTGCTTTAAAATATTCATGTCATAAACCATAAAACACCTTGAATTTTAAAGAAGTTGAAAGGAAAAACAACTGATCCTAAAGAGTAAGTTCCCCTTTTCCAAGTACAAGCCTGGGTCCATAGCGGTCTGTATTCTTTTGCTAGGTCCAGTGGTCTTAGGCTGACTTGACTGCAATAGCTACACTGAACAAGCACCAATAGAACAGAATTCACGGTGTGTTCTGATCTCTTTGCTCCCTTTTCTCCACCTTCATTCATCTTACTTAAAGTAATATATTTATTACAGGGGTCGAAACAAGCCTTTGAACTTCTGACTCAAAACATTTTCCAAACTTCAGCCTGTAACATTTCACGAGCCTTCCCCTTACAAAAAGCAATACAAGGATCACCTATGCTTATGGATCTCTGTTACACTGATAATAATCAGCATTATAAAATATTGTCATTGTAATCTCTGATACAGCTAGAACATACACAGACAAACAGTCCATTCCACAAATCCCAAAGTAATTCCTTGGTTTACACCTTGAAAGCTTTTATTGCTTCACTTTCTGGACATTTCTCAAAATCCATGGCCCGCTAATAACATAGATATTTGTCTTACATTACCAAGTTTTCTTCTTGCTCATCTCTTACTAAACAGGACTGAAAGTGGGAGGATCAGACCATCTCCATAGTCAGCAGTGGACCTTAAACCAGTGAAAATGGTGAATTTACTTCCGCATTTTTCTGCATCTCCCCCATCCAAGATGTTTTTCACACAGTTTTCAATAACAAACATTTAGGACAATATATTCTCACATCTGCCCAGTCTCTGATTTTTGGTTGCTCACCAATACTGATAAAGCAGTCAATAAATAAATCTTTATGGAAAAAGCCACAGAGATTAAAAGGAAGTGCTGTATTTTGCACATTTTTGGACTATTCCAAAACAGTGCATTAAGTTGCATTCTTTTATCAATTCCACCATAAAAACTTCGAATTTTATTATTATTTTGTGGTAAGCATTTGCCTTCTGTGCCATTCTTTAGACTAAGAGCCTTTTCCACACCAATTATCCTTGTCAAGTGCAACCCTTCCATAGTCTGACCCAGCAGAGCTCCACAGAGCTGCAGTTAATTGCAGGATCTCATTAGAGCTGAGGAATTCGCAGACCTGGGCATGGAAGTGGTTTCAGTTAGACTGCTTCCAGCTGCATGACAGGAGAGGCACAGCGTCCCCAACACAACAGTCAAGATGGCAGCTTGTGACCCAACCACAGCAGTCATTATTTGTTGCCTTGGGCTAATTTTTCCACAACTCATTCTGCATAATGGGAAGACCAGCTCTTCCTTCTCCCTGTTTGCAACACCCCTCTTTGCACTGCGCCACTGCATGGTGAAACAGAAATCACTACAGAAAGATACAGCTCTTTGAGGAAATCACACACAGCTTCTGGCCAGCTTACACTCCTCAGGCCTTCCTTTTATCTCAGGGGGTATGTATGCAGCAGTGTCAAGTAAACAGGGCTCTGAGTGAGCTTGCCTGGCCAGCAGAAGCCATGTCAGGTAATCACTGAGACATAACTGCACCTGCAGTGTTGTCAAAAAGTGCATAGCTGGATTATAGTAAAATGCATTTAAAAAGTCAGTGGATGCAAGCAGGTTTTAGAGTTAACATACTCACTAGCAATTCCCCTGGTGCTCCTCTCTGCCTGGAAAGTCAGTGCAACAATACACAGGGGAAAATATTACTTTTTCTTTACAAAAGAAAACCATCTTTTTTTTTTTTGTTTTTAATCCAATGAAACACATACATGAAAATAGAAACCCTTGAGACAGAGCAGTCTACATTATAATAGCTAAATTTAAAAATAATTTAAGAAAAATACGCAAAAAGAAAGATCATCTTGATAATGCAAAGTTACAAGCCTTCCATCCGTGCACTAACAAACCATTTCTGTCTCTTCTTGGTCTTTAAATTAATGAGTATTCCTCATAGATCCCTGCAGAACTAGGTAAATGCTTAGAAGTATGTATGTGCTTCCGTGCTGTGCTGGGTAGGAATTATACCAGTTTGAGCTCTGCAGAATCAAGGATTATGCTTAAATCTTCTGTGTCTTATTTTATGCCAAAGTGCTAGTGTTTACCTTAATGTCTTCTCTCATTCATTTTGGATAAATCCAAAATGCATATAGTTATATTTAAGACTAAATATTTGCTCTTATGTATCACAATTAGAGACTTCATGATAAAGGACAAAGAGCCTTTTATAGGGCTTGGAAATGCACATATCTTGACTTGATTTCTAGTATTACAAGCTGAAAAATTTTTGCCACTGATAGAACTAATGCACAATCCCTCTGTGATTTTAGTTTTCTAGCAGAAGACTTATAAAGGAGGAGTAATAATGATTCCATTTCTAAACATGAGATAGGATCAACTCATATGCTAATCCTTTTCCCACTTTCACTTTGTTTCATGCTGTACTGATGCTGAAGCTGTAGTGTGGCCATGAAACACCTAATTTCCACAGAAGTCGTCCATGTGAAAAGAAATGGAAATAGATGTTTTCCCCTGCACAGCAAGGATGGATCAGATGGTTGTTTGATAGCTACACAGCTGAAGCACTTTCATCTCAGAAGAAAGCATTCCTTAGGCAACAGAACTATTGAGGGTAGCACTCTAGCTGCTTACCAGTGCACAAACAAGCCATATGCAAGCAAGGAAAAAGCCACAACTGATAAACAAATCAGAGTCAATAAATCACATGAACAAAAACGAGCAAAGGAAGCAACGAAGTCGTTACTACTCTGACATTGCCCTTGTATTGTCTGTACATACACACTTCTCATACATGGTTTTCTTATGAAGCCTTAAGTCTCTGCTAATTGCTGAGGTTGGGAGATTTAGAAAGAATTCATGTTATTTCATCTTAACATCAAACAAACATGCAGGCAGGAGAAAATCGAGCTTATGACCATGCTATCAACCTCCAACACAAATTCCTTTGTGTTGCAAAATGCAGGAATGGGGGCTTTTGGGGAGGGTTTATGCATGTGGACTTATAAGAACCAACTATTCCACTTGTTTCATAGAAGAAGCTCTCAATTTTTTCAATACCTGTAAAGACATACTTACAAGACTAAAAAACCCCAAGAAACTAAAATGCAAATTCAGGTCACTTTGAGCCTTCAGGTGCTTAATGGGTAAAAAAAAAATATTTACACAGAAAAACAAATTCACTCTACGTTCTAATTTTTCAGCATCGTGAGGAATGAACAGCAATGCAGTCAAACAGTGACCATTTTGTTAAAAATGCAAACTTGTCACATTTTTACTTGGGGGTGGGGGAAATAATTTTACCGAAAGCAGGTCAAGCTGGTGCCAAAATCCGCTCTTAAGCATCAGGTTTGAATAAAAGTTTGAGCAAAAGGCCCGGATGTGTGAAGCTGACCAAAACATCATGCAAATTTCCATAAACTACATGCACAGTTAGAAAGGATGCCAACATTAACCTACATAGATATCTGAAAACACTAAAGGACTGAAAAAGAGTAAAGCCTCTTTTGCTTCCAGTACTCCACAATGTTTTAATTGTCAAGCAAAATGGGTGTTCAAAATGCCTCTGTAGCCTATTTTCCATGAGCAGTTCCTGCAGAGCCAAAGATGCTTCATTCTTCGATGGGATTACAAGTTTGGCTGATAAAGACAAGAGCAGAAACGCTCAGACTTTTGTAAGGTTTTTAAGGCCCTGAAGTATGGATTTAATTTAATGGATTAAAACCTGACTAAATCACCTAAGTGTTGAAAATAAGAAGAAAAGAAATACTAAAAAACATTTGTTAGACATCATCATGGCACAACAGGAGTCAGTCCCACTGATTCAACACTACGTACAGTTTAGAGGTAAATATTGCATCACTGCAAATACAACTGAAAGCAAACACAGTAAGAACCATAAACAACAAAGATGAGAGGGTGTTCAATCAGAATGGACCCGTATGGTTGATACTTTGAGGCTACACAAAAAAACCTCAAAAGTTGTAATGCACCCCAATGCAAAGTTATGAAGCTATGAATAAAAATTGTCATCCACACCTACAGAGTGGAGGCCCCTGCCTTGCACAGCAGCAACTCTAAAATCAGTGCCGAGTTCCAGTGTGATTCTTGGCTGCACAGCAGAGAAGCAACAAGAGATCAGGAAGTTGTTCTGCTCACCTCTGAAACACTGTTGAGACCCATAATAAAACACTGCACAGAGGACTTCTGATGTTTTAAGGTCACTGAAAAATTGAGAAAGACACACAGAACAGGTTTTTGAATCAAATTGAGTAAAAACAAAATAGAAACTAAAAAAGCTGCCTTGATTACAAATTTTTTTAAGGAGAAAATACCTGTAATCATGCCTCTTAAATCCTGCAGAGTAAGTCTAGCGAGACTCAATGACAAAAAAAAGCCCCAAAGTGAGGCAAATTGAAATTAGATAAAGCTTTTAATAGTAAGAATGATAAACTGCTGAAATAAGAAAAGAAACAGCATGTTCCCTGTTTCTAATATCTTTGAATGATTGGATGCCTTTCTGTTAATGATGAATGCACTAGGTGAAACCATGCCCTGTATTCCAAAGAGACTGGAAAATTGAACTATGGACCTTGACATGAGAAGCAATTTCAGCAGTTTACAGCCAGCAACATGAACTTTCTTGTTGATGTCATCTCTACAAATGATCCTGTGGGCAATTAGAAAAACTGCCACCCAAAACTAGGGTTTGAACTAAGTAAAAATCTTCTCTGTCTCCTTAGCTCCACTGTAACAGTTTCTCAGTGCTCTCCAAACCACCAATCCACAGCTAGGTCAGAATAGTTATCTATTCTGATAGACAGAAGTACATTAAGCTTCTTCAAACTAAGCAGGTGAAGTCTAAAACTGAAAATTCAAATAGAAAATTCAAAATGTGTAGAACAGGTAAAGTCTATGAGGAAAATAATCATATTATTTATTACAATAGACTCAGACTTATAACACAAAGGGGTCTCCCAGTGCTCCATTTTCTTTAATCACAAACAAATGCCCAGTTTTGCATACTCCTACTCCGAGTATTCCCTTTTATGGTAGTCAAGACCAAAGGTGTCTCAATCCAGTCAACCATCACAGAATTCTTATTGTTCTGCCTTGGTTTTTCCCAACAAATGCACACCAATAAGCCAGACCTAATACTAATAACAGCCTGGATAACAGAACTTGACTTGAGAGCTTATTGTAGAGACATAAATGCCTCTTTTCAACACAGCATTTGCAAGAGCTACTGTATAAAAAAAAATCAATTGTATGATTGTGCCTATCATGATTTAAAAGGATTCCTTTACCCTCCTGGAGGCATCCACCAGGTTAGGTAAATCTAGAGAGAAAAATTACTTTGACACAAAGAAACTGTGTCTGACTCAGGAGTTTTTCTGAAAATCTCGTCTGACTTCAGATGGCACTCCCCAGATATTAGACAAGACTACATGTCTCAGAGTAAAGATCAGTTTATTTCCTGCCTGGTTTTAAGCTCATATTATTTATTGAGATTATGCATGTAGTGACTGTATTTCAGACTTCTCCAGGGGAGATGGAAGAAGCAGGTGCCACCCAGAGCAAGTGACGGTGCACTGCCAGCAAAGAACATTAAATATTCCCCAGGGAGCAAAAGGGCACCATCTTCCCCCATCCCACTGGGAGTTTTGCCATCTCATCCTCTTGGAAAATGGTAGTGAGGCAGCACTTGCACTGCAAGAGCTCTGAGATTTCACAGAAGTTTACAAACGAAACTTTATTCCAGGCAAGGAATAGAATGTTACATTGTCCAAAGAGATGGGTTATTCTCTCATGCTGCCCAGAGGAATAAATGTAGCTTTAGCACACAGCCTTTCAAAAGCAGTACTTTCAAATACCTGTGAGGTATTTGAATACCTGAGCACAGAGCTGCCTCTTGCCATCCTTTCGTCTCTTGGCTGTCACCAATTTGCTGCTCTCAGATGTTGGCAGCGCTGTTTCCCCGTCACTGTGTCCAGGCCACAGCCTGCAGGACACGCTGTCCCCTCAGGGAAGAAACCGGCATCTCAGCTACCTCCAGAAAATGGCGTCTGCACGTGAGGCACCTCCGGCAAACAGCCACCTCATGGCCACCACACATGAGGAGCCCTGGGGAAACAGCTGCTTAGGCCAAATGGCCACCAGCTGTGGGGAGCCCCAGCCAACGTCAGTTTCGGGTCAATGGCCACCCCACACAGGGCTCTGCAAGCAAATGGCTGCCTCAGGCAAACAGCCGCCACATGAGGGGCACTGCTGGCAAACGGCTGCCTCAGCCAAATGGTGGCTGTGCGCACTCCTACCTTTGCCTATGGGCCCTGCAGGGGACACTGAGAGCAGCCAGCCCAAAAGAGACAAATTTTCCTTTCACACCTCCGAAGCAGGACTTGGAGTCCTACACTGGGGCAGCTGGACCCAGAGAACTGTCGCCTTTCCCCTGATGCAGGGCCGCAATGACCCCTAGGCCAGCCCAGGGCTCACTGCCCTCTGTGGTTTCCCCACAGCTGCTTTGTGCATTGGGGGACAAAAGGGTGACACAGTTCCTCATGAGCTGCCTCTCCATCACGTTCACAAAAGGGCACAGCACATTCCTTCGCCTTCCTCACAACCGCCCTGACGAATCCACCACCAGCGAGCTCGTGGCAAAGCACCCCTGGCAGCACCCAGGAAGTTTGCAGTGTGACATTGGAAATGGAGAAATAACCCGTGGAGGTACACTCTGCTCCTGGAGGGTAAGCCCATTGCCGCAGCAATCATGGAGAACTGCAACCCACATCTGAAAGGAGAAGGGGAGCTGTGCTGCAGATTCTCACACCGGTCAATAGAACTTGCCATGGGCAGCACATCTGCTGGGCTGGAGGACTGGGGAAGGGAAAGGAAATCACATTCCCTTCTCAGGCCATTTTAGTTAACACCTGCTGTGACCATATGCTTGCTCATAAAAACAATCTTTGCATCAAATATTAAAGCTTTGCCAGGGAAATGTCTAAGTTCTGTACTTAAAGGCACTCAATATTTTTTGTTCATTCCATCAGTCCTTATTAAATAATTAATAACAGAGACCAAAATGATCTTTCACATGTATACAATTCCTACTACTGTTAAAAGAGCAGCTTTATCTGATGCCTGCCACACAGGCCCAAGTGAAGCACAGTGCCAATTTACAATTTATGTTTAAATTTTGAGCTAAAGGGCAATTCTTTTCCCTTGAGTAGAACGCAGACTTTCCACCTGAGCGTGCTTTTAAGGGACTCTCTACCTCAGGGACCAGCTCCTGGAAACCTGGGGGCATCTCAGCTGCCCTCAGCTCTCTGGCCTGAGGCACAGCTGGCTCCTGAGGCTTCACCACCTGCACTTCAACACCTTTGGCAGCTCTGCATATCCACCCAGGCCTTAAGCCCCTCTCCCAGCTTTCTGCATGCCCCCAGGACTGTGCCAAGTCAGCAGTCCAAGGCCACGAGCTTCTCTGAGATGCTGCTACAACCCTTGGGACAGCTTTCATCAGCTCCTTATGCTGCCTGTCCTAGGCCTTTTCTTTCATTCCACCTCCCTCTTTACCGTGGCAGCTCCCCAGAGCCTGTTGCCAAGGCAATCCCCTATCACAAACTCTCCTCATCCCCAGGAACTAGCCCCCTACGAGATTCCTTCTCTGGCTGGCAGTACCTGGGTGGTGTCCCCAGACAGCCCTGGCTCCTGGGAAGGGACACCTCACTGGCCCCCTGTGCTCAAATTGGTCCCTGCACTGCTGCAATCATGGCATGAGCACCTCAGACATCACTGTACACCATGGCAAACAGTTCCTAATTCATGCTGACAGAGTAGCCCAAAATGTAGCTGAGTGATGGATACAACAGTGAAAAATCAGAATCGCTTTGGTTCCCTAGTTTGCCAGTGCTCAGCTATTAACATTCAGAGTGCTCTACTTAATATAATAAACCTGAATTAACTTAAAATGGGTCATTCTACCCCAATTAAGCAGAAGAGATTTCCAAAAGGAAAAGGAAATGCTAACTGAGATATGCCATGGAAAATCTTCCCCTTAAATCTTCATTTCTGCTTCTTATGCATTTGATGTTGCTGGTGGTGAATTTTGTAAAAAGCACTTAAATTCGGTAACAGAAGTTAATATGAAGAAATAAACCTACATTTTTCAACATAAGTATAAATAGTATTTTTTCATTTCTTGATTAAAATGCCACAGAAATGAAGAAAATGTTATTCTCGAGAAAATAACGCTAATACTGTGCTCCAAGCAGAATGATACATAATGCAATAGGAAAGATGGTGAGAAGTAATTCACATATCCATTACAATTCACTGATGGCTGCTTTTTTTAACCAATATAGTATCTAATGGGCACAATAACTGGAATATGAACAAAAAGCCATTTTCACATTGAATACACTTTACAGTAATGCTTTTGAAATTTAAGTCTCATTCTTAATCCATTTTCAGAGGCCTTTACCTTGATGCAACAAAATGAAAGTGACCTCAGGGACATTAGCTCCTCTCCACCAGAAAATACAGGGAAGCTACACGAACTCCAAAATATGAAGATTTTTATTCTTAAAAGGACTGCCTCAGTGAGAGCACACAGGCACTTTACAGCTACTGAGGCATAACTATATATTTACTTTCCCAACAGTTAATTTGCTACGCTGTGATTGGTGCTGCAACCATGTTTTACAAAATCAACTACAAAATCAATGTAGTTCAATTTTCAAAAATCCTGTCTGGCAGTTGGCTGATGGTGATTGACTCAATCCAAACAAAGCACTCTCAGTACTAATTTCATGATGTTTTCTTTCAATTACTTCACAGTTAAGTACAGATTTCTTATCTCTGAGCAGCTCACCTGAACTTAAAAGTGATCACCTTTGCCAGTTAGAAAAGTAACATCAGGTTTTCATTCTCTTACAGTGAAACATAGCAATTTCCAATGTGACATAATAAGAAAGAAATCTAATAGGCATTTAAATAGGAGATACTGTCAAGAGGAAGTAGTTTTTAAAATTTTTGTCTAACAACTGTCATTGAAAAGCAATGCTATATTCTATCATGCAGGAAAAAAAAACCCTAAACCTGTTTGCTTTTCTTCAATTAAAACTGCATGTTACAGTCATACAAAAGAGCACATGAATTTGTCAGGCTATTTCACTCACAGGAAAAAAAAGATGATAGGAAAAGAGAATGTAGAAATAAACACCAAAAGCATTATCAATAATTTCAGAAATATATTTCAATTTTTGTTTTATACAAACACGTGGTTATGCTGCATAACTCCTGCAAAACTGAAATAAAGAACATTTTATCCAAAAAATTATGTATTTTCTCCTATCTTAATTAGTAGAAAAATCAAAAGCAGCTGTTACAGATTGAACCCTTTTCAAGGTGTTTGTTATCTGCTGAAAAGAAATCTTAGTCAAAAGCTGTACTTAAAACACAAGTATTTTTGATCTTTAAAGAAAACCTTAATACCTTTTTTTTTTTCCTTTTCATATGACTGCCCTTTGAAAGGACTGAAGCTGAGCTCAGGAGTTCCATACTCCTATCTACTATCTAGAATAATTAAGCAATGATTGCGATCCAAGAGCTTCCTGGGAGAAAGGAACTGGTTTTTGAGCTCTGATTAGGGAAGCATGTGCTGTTTACATCCCTATATCTTCCAGAATTGTTATAAACCTCTTACTTAAACAAATTACCCTTGACCACCAAATCTGAATTGCCAATCTCCACTTCTCTGACAAAGTGAATTGCAAAGCCCCACACAGGTGCTGTGGTGGGGCAGAAAGGAGAGGAGGGTACCAAAATCATGGCATGTACCAGGAGAATGTTCAAGTGTACAGGCTCGCCCTATTTTTGCTTTTGGGAGAAGACCATCCCCGAAGTATTTAATGAAACATTTTCCCTCTGGCCTCAGAGGAAGTAAGATTGTGTCCTGCTTCCCACACTCCAATTCTGGATACTAGAAATAAACAATGTATTCAGCCCCGCTGGCAATCACAGCAGAGGTGCTGACAGATAAATTAACATGTACAAAGACTACACTAACTTGTTTAGCTTATGAAATCAACATGCTCCCAGTGAGCAATGCCATCTCTACACCTTTGTCTATGTGCTAGTCTGCCATTTGTTACACTCAAGTTACCGAGTTGAGATGAGCCAGGGCAGAAAAGTAGATGCTTTAAATATGATGCTTAAAATATGCTTCAGGTTGGTGTTTGGTTAATGTTCTGACAAGGGTTATCAAACAGGTCAGGTGATTTTCATGGACAGTGTTTTCATAGTGATAAGCAGTGTGATGGAAACAGTGGCACACCAAAAATAAATCATTCTCTTGTCACCCTGGATAATGTTGGAGATATCCTCATGTAATTTCACTGTCATGGGATAAGCCATAAATTATGTATATGGCACAACTACATGCTGATTTTGGGGAGGGCACTGTGAAGGTGAAATGAATACCTTCTCCTCATGAATGTCAATCTAACTGAAGTCTTGGCAGCAGATACTGCTGTCAGACTGCTACAAAACAAAAAGGACAGAAGACAGGTTGTTTGGGTGCTTGCCATGGGTAACAACTGAACAAAAACTTCCCTGTTGGAAAAAGCAACCGTCAGAGATCCCAAAAAACCGCATTGTGGGGTAACAGAATTGATTTCAGAATGCTTTGTTTCAAGGCATGGAAACAAAATTCTCCAACCATTAGAAAGAAGAAAGAAACCGTCAGTAGCTAGACCCTGATATCAAATACTGATGTTAAAATCAGTAAGAGCAAATACCTGGTTGGATCTCTTTTCTCTGGATATTCTGTCTTTTCTAGATTTTTCCTGCCTAAGGGCTTGACACAGCTCCTCAAACCAGCACAATGTTCTATCTCTTTCTTGCTTGATGAAGATCAGTTGTATTCCACACACACTGAGACATGACAAATGTTCTGCAGTTGTGTAAAATGTAATTAATTAGCAAATGCCATGACACAAAATAGAAAACAAACATAAGCAACTCCATAAAGAGGTTTATCTTGACATATGGATGTGCATTTGCATGCACACCTTTCCCCCAAATACCAATAAACAGTAAGCCCTGACTGTGTTTTGTAAGAATGTTTGTTCTCTGATTTGATTCCAGTTCCAAGACCATTTCTCACATACCAATAGCTGTCATTATATGACTTAGCAGTAAATCAGTCTGCCCTTCCAGTATTTTTAACAAACTTTACAGCTTCTGTGCTGCAAAGTAAAACATTTCATCACAGAGAAGCTGCTGAGTGATGACATGTATGCAGGTGCTGATACCTGCTTTTGGCACAGATGAGAACATGAATGTAAATAATCCCAATATCAGCTTGCCTCAGGTACTGCCTGTGATCGACAGCTGTAACAGAAACCCAAAAGTCAGCTCTGAACATGACTCTTGGTCAGGCTGAGATCTTACTGGGAGTGTAGGACCCAAATACAGAGCTTTACAATTTAATAATACATTGATTACACAACTTGATAATACACATCCAAAGAATGAAGCAGGAAGAAAAAATTATGTTAGAAAGAAGAGGAACCAAAGACAGAATATCAGCTTTAGAAAGTATGTAAGACTTGCTTGAGAACTGGGCTTGAATTTAGCTTCTGACATTAACAGGAGCTGCTGGCATCATTTGATACTCTATTCTGTGCAATCAAACATAATTGTTGTGTGTATGATGCCAGATATCTCTTAAGAGCTTCATCTGATATGTCACTCATACAACAGAATTTCATAAAGGCATTTCATATTGAGCTGTGCAAACAGACCCATGAATGCATTATTATTGGCAAAAGGTCATTTTTTTTCTTCATTTTATTGCCTATGCTATATCTGAAAGAGCAGAACAACCACTTTACCAATGTCAGGACTTGTTCTACATCTAGGTCTTACTATCAGAAAAATATTTGATTCCTTTTACTCCTTGCTACAAACAAAAATATTTTACCCCTCACTCAGGAGATGGTCAGATTACCTGGTTTTTTTACTAGTTTTAAAATCACCTTCTCAAAACACCTAGCAGCCCTGGTTTTGTCATGTAAAGTATAAAACAAGACACAGCCAGAGCAGGAAAATCCAACATCTGATTGCTCACTGAACAACAGTGTTATAGTTCATGGCAGAAGAAAAGGTGTTGGTTCATGATACAAGGCGATATGCCCATAAGACAGTGGTTGTAAAAGACTGAGCAATAGAACAGAAGCTCTAACGAAACATACCAAAAATATAACTGTGATATCAAATGAGAGAAATCTTTCTGCTTCTTCCTTTATAAGAATATTTTTCTTTCCATTAGGAAGAAAAGAGCCCTTCCCCTGCTCCAAACAAAACAAAAAACCCCAAACAAAAACAAACAAACAAACAAGACAAGGCAAACAAACGCCCACCAGTTTGAAAGCAAATGGCTTCCAATGGACCTGCAAGATTTAAAGAAGCTTGTATTGTCTGAGCTTTGTGCCCCTCTATTGCAATCCTCTACAGGACTGAAAGATTTTCAGTTTTCTAGCTCTTGGTTAGTTGGGAGCAGAAGTGAAACAGAAGTAGGATTTTGATCTTCAGTCAACAATTTGCATGTTTCCTCTCCTTTACTTGTGTAGGAGCATGGAAAACAGAGAGAGAGAAGGACAGTTGCTCATTTGTTTGAAGCATGCTGTCTGAGAAAGAACTATCTGTCATCTCCATGAGGGAGGGATGATGATATCAGCTAACTTTTATTTCTCTGAACAGTACTTCTTTTAAACTAGGTTTTGTAATACACTTTTTTTTTTTTTCTCGATTTACCCCAGAATGCAGGATCCTGACAGTTGTTTTAATGAGGAGAAGAATAACATGATGGTGCCAAGTAATTTTTGGTAGAAGAATTGTTTACCTAACAGGATGCATGAAGTTCTGTTTCCACAATCACAGGATCCAACACTATAGGCTGTCCTTACTCACAGCCTTCCTCAGCCCACAGACAACACAGAATTTTTCTTCAGCAGCACAAACCCAATGACTTGTCCCTCTAGTTTTTGCTCTCTATCATGCTCCAGATTCATTATGTACCTTGCTTTTCTCACATGTTATTTCAGTCCAACACCTCTCTTCCTCTTACACTTGCTAACATGAAAACAACAGCTCTTTTCACTGCATGACTAAATCCTTGCATATCCTTTCATTTTGGGCGAAATCTGGTGGGGTTTTCATCACTTGCTCTACTGAGCATCTCCCATGCCTGTATTTTACACCAGTTGGTTTGGCCTAGCTTGTAAGTTTAAAATTTTAACAGGTATCATATGAGATCAAACAGTTCAAATTGTCTCCTGGAGCACATTTTCAGTGTTTCAGCAGGAACAGCCATCCCACAGATATAGGACTTCAAGTGAGCAAGATTTCAGACAGAATATAGAAAAGGCTATCAGAGCAGCACAAGAACAACCATTCTGGGAAGGAAGTTGCTCACACAGAGTGATATTCAGATAGGGATTACAGTTTAACCTTTTTACCCCTACCTTTTCTTTACCTTTTATTTAAAAGATGGGGAAAAGAAACCCGACTAATTTACTTGGGGATAAGAACAGTCTTAGGAAAGTGGAGTCAACTTGGTACTGAAGACACCTTACTTTTCAGTCCTATGTATTAACAGAGGGGTTGGGTACATCTCAATTCTCATTCCTAAAATATATCTGGTCAATCTTCAACACCTGCAGAGGTGTCCAGAACCCTTCCAGTTTACATCATCCCTAAACTCCAATCTGAATTTCTTCTCCCACGTGGAACCAATGTGTTACTGTTCTGTCTCAAGTATGAAAGCAGAACAAATAGATGCCACCCTCTGTACAAAACTAGTTGCAAACCAAGATAATGTTTTCCTGTCTATTTTCTTTATATTAAAACATAACCACTTGTTTCAATTTTCATTCTGTGCTGTCTAAACTCTCCCTTGAGCTACCTCCAACTTATCCACATTCTTATTAAACAATGAAATATGTGTTTTTGTAAATATACAGATTCTGCTGTTGTCCATTCCTGTATCTTTCCCTGACGTTTACACTCTGGGCAGTTAGTACTCTCCATTTTCTACCCCAGCTTGTCCCTTATCTTCCTTACATACGGGACTTCGAAAAGCTGAACCTGGTCCTGTTGGTTTAGCTTTTTCTGTCAAATTAACAAGGTCCTTTTGCATTCTAGTTTTGTCTTCCATCATCCTTACAGCTTAACAGTCTGACGTCCTCTGTGTATTTGACCAGTTTAACCCCCACTCCATTACCTGAGTCCTTAATGAAAATACTGAGCAGAAACCAGCAGGTTCAGCCCCCCTTTAAATGCCCTCTTACTCTGGCAGTGAAATATAAGTTTTGAATGGTCTCCACTCCACCGTGTGCAGTGTTTTCAGGCTGGACATAATTTCCTGTGTAGTATATAAAGATACCATGAGAAGAAGTCAAAAGCTTAATACAAGTCAAACTACATATCCCCCCCACGTACTGCGTATGTTATCCTGCCCAAGGAAGAAGTTGGATTAGTTCAAAATTATTTGTTTCTCACAAACTTGTAGGGATTTTTTTAACCGCTTCATCATCTTAAGCATTTGTTAAATTTACGATTTAATATTTTGTCCCAGAGCCTTTCCTGGGGCCAAAGCTGGGCTAACTGCTCTTGGAATTTCTCCAGATTTCACTAGGGGGGAGAAATGCCTAGCAGACAGGATTAGACAATGCTGTAGGTAAGAGCCAGAAGCAAATGCTGTCCCCTCCACAGAGGACAGGTAAAACACCAGTTTGCCTTCTTGAGTCTAAACCTAGAGCAGAGACACAGGAAATTGCTGCAGCAATTAATTCCACTGTCTCAGCACTGTTCTTGATGCCCAAGTGCTGATTGTGCCTACCACCAGCTCACCCTCCTAGTACATTCCTACACTTGCACTTCTGCTGGCTACTTTCTTCTTCCCCTCTCCTCATGTTCTCCAATAGTTTCTTGACTATTTTGCAGGTGTACAGCACCTGATCAAGCTTCCTCGTTCTGTATCTGGTCTGGTATTTACCTTTCCATGTGTGCATTTCCACAGCTCACTTGGCCTTTTCACCCCCTTCAAAATTATCCTCTTAAATGAAAGGAAACCTTTGAAGGACTCATCTGGCCTGGGACCACGGATCAACTGCCACACTGCTCACCTCCCTCTCACTCCACAGTAGCCCACTTTTGTTTTGTTTGATTAAACCCAACCAACATAACAGCCTTGTGTTTTAACATCTGTGCAAAGTCTACCTCAGCCCAGATTTTGTTTGTATTCCAACTTACAGTATATCCCTTGCTTGCTGAGATATTTACAGGGCACTGTTCAAAGCTTCCTCTGACAAGAGAATTATTAATTTAAAAAGCCTTCGGGCTTTTTATAGTATCTGACAGGATAATATTAGGACTTCATAAACATTAGAGGTGTTATGAAATAAATGCCATTCGTTTGAGGTGAGGGGATTTCCCCCCCTACAGACACTTCTGGCCATGATTATAGGCAAAGAGAAAATAATGCCAATATTACAAAGGAATTTTCTGTGCCTAAATGAGAAACCTCACGCCTGACTTTTTGAACCAGCTGATGCAACATTGTGGTTATTGGTTCAAAGCACATCTACTTGATGTTCAGCTGCAATCAGCACTTCTGCAGATTAGACGTTGTGATCTGTAACAATGAATCACAGAAAAGCTGCACACTGAGAGGTAAGGATACACTGAACAGAGACACTGAGCAAATCCAACTCTCTGGAGGACCATCCAGGTGAACCTTCGTTGGGAAGGCATTGTTTTGTGCTCTGCCATCTCCAGCCATACACAACCCAGATCATGGGTCCACTCGGTGTGCCCTTGCCTCTTTCTTTTGACTGCACCTTCATTTCTCAACTTTATCTTCTTCATTATCTGCCCCAAGAAACAGCTTGCAGCTCACACCCCTCATTCGTTCTTCCCACTCTGATGCTTCCCTCCAGGCTGCAGTTAGGTAATGGTTGAAGGCCATTTCCTAACCACAGAAACAGAGGGCTGCACCAAAGTTCACAGAAGTTCTCAGCACTTGACTTTATCAATTTAATGTCTTTTGCAAGTCTGTGGTCACACATGCCTGTAACACAGCAGAATGTCATCGTTTGACATTGTTTGCCAAACGTGAACTAATAAATAATCATGCTTTTCACTTTTTATTTATTGCCTTAGTAAGAACAACAGGAAGAACAGTGCACATCCTTTGCCCTCCCTCCTATTGGGGAAGATGAAAATTTAACAGGAAAAGTTTTACAGATATAGAAGCAAGTTTTGATTTATAGAACAGAAAAAGATGCTTTTAATGGGAAACGTTGAACTAAGCTGTTTACTGGATAACTGAAAAGACAAAGGCTAGAATGAGTTGGAAAGGAGATTATATGGCTAGAGCAAAGTGTGCATTGACCAAAGACAGAAAAAGATGCTTTTAGCAAACAGAAGAAGGTCCTAGGAAAAGCAGAAGATAGCATAGGCAAAAGAACATGTCCCGTAGCAAGTAGAAACAAAGTCTAAGGATTTTCCACTGCAAGAAAGTGGAAAAACAGGGTTTTAGCTTATAACTACTAACTCTTGTGATTGGATGATTTCCATATTTCCATAATATGGAAATAACACTAACTGTGATAGGTTAGATGTAAATGGTATTGTGTGTGATGCTGATTGGATATTGTATATTAAGATGTGCAGTAAAGAAAAATATATAATGCACTGTAACCAAGACCAAGGGGTCTCCAGGATAAACCTAGGGCTGATGCTGACAGCTTCCAGGTCTGGCTCTGCACCCACGACCCAAGATGCAATAGAGACACCTTTAATAAGAGCCCCTGGAGTCCTGTAGCTCTCGTCAGGCTCTTACACCCCCCACCTTTTTCTTTGCATGTGCACACTCCCAGGTTACAGAGATTGCAACCTAAGAAAGAGAAGACAGAGCATACACCTGGCATGGAGCAGCACAGCCTCTGCAGGTAGGACTGAAATTCAGATGCTTGCTCTCCACACTTCTCTTCCCATGCTGAGCCGTGACAATTCACTTTTTCTACCTTTCTCTCCAGACCAGAGTAAGCTATAGCATTTCACCCCCAAATTTTCTCCTCTGCTAAATTTACCACACTATCCATTTCCCCCAGCTCACTCCTGCAGATTCCCAAATCAGCTATTGAGTGGAGAGACCAGAACACCTCTAGGTCACGTAGAAAAGAAAGTGTCACTTGTATGGTGCCACTTTGTTCAGTGATACCTGCATGAAAACTATTTACCTCTATGGAAAATACTCTTCACAATCACTACAACAAAATCTTTTCAACTACTGTAAAATCCAAAACCAGCACCGAGAAAGAATAAAGGGAATTTTTTTTAAAGGCAGGGGGAATTAATAGCAGAAGGGAAAAAAAGACAAATTTGCGTAGCTTGCATTTTACACCAAAGCAAAAAAAGACAACCAACAAACTGCACTGTATCAAGTGCAAAGACTCATTGGTAAGACTGTACATGGCTGGGAGCTGCACAGGGGAAACGCAATAGGCAGTTTGGGCTTTGGCTGCAGTTAAACACACCCATCAGTGATCAGTGATTGAGATCATTTTGTCCAATAAGCATCCCTGGGTTTCTGCCGAAGAGAGACACTGCAGTTTGTGATTGTTGTGTTGTTTTCAGTGCATTGACTTAACATCAATGTACTGCAGACAGTATATTCAGAGATTTGCAGATTGATGAGATTTATTCTATTCAGAGCTCCAATTCTAGTTAGAAACGCCTTTGTGAGAACAAACGGCTTTTCCAAAAAATACCATGGACTGTGTTATTAAGGTTTCCCTGAAGGTTTTAGTTATTCCAAGTGGACTGACTTTGCTAGAGAAGTGGGGATTTCTCTGCTTGGCAGCCAGAGGGTGTGCCCTTGGTAGACTAACGTTTGCCCAAGGAATGTGCACGTTCACTCACTGCATCCGGCTCAGGGTTTGTGGTACACGGCAGTGCAGCCAGGGTGAGCAGACCCAGTCTCCATCAAGGTCACATTTACCACGCCCTAGATGAGCAATGCAACCTGTCCAGGACTGGCACTGCACACTATGGCCCTGCAATATTCCTCTCTGGGATCAAGTCTTCCTGGTGAAATTCAGCTAGGCTCAGAAACTCCCTGTTGTCAGCAAAGCTCACCCTGATAAACCCAGTGAGGATTTTTTCTCCAAGAAGCTTACCTGCTAATGATAGATGGTATTACCTAATTAACACTCTCCTTAAAATGCTAATTAAAGGGCTGTTTATTTTGGGAAAGTAAAAAAATATATATACATATATACTATTGCAAAACTACTCGTGCTGGATGATGAGCACCTGCCTTCTATTTTGTCTTCTACTTAGGCTTTGTAAAAAAAAGTTGGACAAACCTTTTTAGCAAGCAAGAGAGATCACCTAATCAAGATTGCAATAATTGGCAAGTTCCTAAAACCACCCCAATGCAAGTAATCATCTCTCATCCAGTGATCTGAAGGCTCTTATGAACTATCTGCTTTAGATGAGAAACCAAGGTGCCTGAGCTAGGCACTCTATCTGAAGTGACACAGTGACTGCAGCCTAGTGCTGAACACCCAGGAGGCAGATTTACTTTGATGTTTATTGTGCCATCTCTGTGCTTTGCTCTTGAACATAGCATTTAGTTAGCAAAAAGGTATTTATTGCTCACTGGAAGGACACCTGATTACTCAGCAACTTGCATCACTGCATGTTTTTATTGTTTTGGTTGTGCAATTCACAGAAGTCATTGCTTTTGGCAAGTCAATAAAAAAGCTCTCGTCCTTACAGGTAGAGCCCCTGCATTTGTCAAATCTATTAGAAGATAGGTTCTGTCATTTACAACACTTTTCATCATGTGTAGCTGTAAACACTAGCAGCTGGATTGTGATTGCCTTTTCAAAGTTCACAAGGGACTTTTACTGCTGTCAGATCTAAGCAAGACTTAAAAACTATTTCTCAAAGCAAAATGTATTGGAGGGCTAGCATCTGGTGACAAATGCTGAAGGAATAACAAAATCCTCTGTACTGTGATGTTTCTTGACCTGCCTGTTTATTAACGTTCGTCTTTCCTCATAACTCAAAAGCACAGCTTTGTGCTTCTGATGCACCCTTATGGAAACCAATAAAAGGCTGCTGCTTCTCCACATCAGAAAAATCAGCTTGTTAAATGTTACTGTGGAAGTTGTCAACAACTATATTGCATTGCTTTCCCTGCTCTCCCTATTCAAACTCAACTAGCAAATCTCTTCCAGCTCCACAAAAGAACTGACACGTCTTGCAAGAATTCAAAGATGACATCTTTCTAATTTTTTCTTCATTTTCTATTTAAAAGCTCTGACTTCTGTTGTGGACGCTATGCATGAGTGGGTAACTACTGCCATTTTAGTGCAACTTCAAAATGCGAGTGAGGGACCCTGGTCCACCATATGTGCTGGGAGTTTACTATTGCTAACAATTCCAGGTTTTCCCTGAACCTTTTCCAGCTCCAGTGTGCTGTAAGAAAGACTGCAAGTGGCACTTTCTGGCTGCCCTTATTCAGGTGAAAGTCCCAGTGCATTTAGGAGGGGTTTCTGCAAGATCAGGTATTTGGCATCCACAAGGCAATTAAACCTGCTCCCTTGCATGTATTTACCCTATGCACATTTAGACGTTTGCACGTGGTTTCCAATGTACAAGGACTGAACTAAGGGGACAAAGGCACTGAGGAACCAGGGGACTGTAGGGACAGTCCTTTGGGGAGCCTGCCCTCTTCTCAACATGAAGATTGCTGCCTGGATGCAGACATTTCCACCCTCCTAGACTCCAATGACTGCATTCAGAAGACAAAGCTAAATCAGATCTTCTCAAACCAGCTAATACGATTGTTGTACTTCACCAGTCTTGAAGTCCCTCTTGTTCTGTGAATATCTTACTGGGAATAATTCATCAAAATAATAGCCTAGACCAAATCACAATTAATCCCTTTGTATAACACAGGCACGAAGTGAAAGCTTCCATTATCTCTGTGTGCTTACATCAATATTAGCAAGAATTCTATCACTGCAGCACTTCAGTTCTGACTAGTGCACTGCTGAGTCTCTTAATGGGCTGCAATATTGCTGCTTTCAAGGTTTCCAATTTGCATGGGAACCAAAATTGTATTTCTATCAGTATGTTAGAAATAATATTCCTCTATCAATCTCTTCAGTGATACAGTCACAGGCTCCAGTCTGTATCACTATATTTAAAAACAACCAACCAAACAAATCCCCCAAACATTAATCAAAAACTGTTTGCTATTCCCACGTGTTCTATGTTGATGGCTATCACACATACAGCATCATCAGATCTTACAGCATTTCTCAAAGTAATCTATTGGCTGGAACCTCGCTTGTGGCAGCTAATTCAAAAGTAAGTCACATAAAATACTTTGAGACATAAAACTGACATTACAACCAGAACCTGATTTGAGAAAATAATATTACTTCCTCTCAGAAACTGAGAAGAGCAGACACGTATCAGGAGAAACCAATGTAACCTGAATTTTAAAACCTTGTTACATGTAATTTCAGGCAACCTGCTCCACAAATACTTGCAGGTCTACCTAATTTATGCCCCCAAATTAATCCCATTGTTTTGAAAAGATGATCCTGTGGCACCAGAGCCCTCTTTTGGGCCAGTTTTCACACTGAGTTTGCAGGGGGTTTCACTATAAAGCTAAGCCCTAGTGCAAGTTTTTGCAAGACCAGTTCCTCACACTGTGGAATCGGGTGTGTAGTTAGGAGCAGCACCATACACTAAGTCTCTGGATTCCCTCATGCAAACCACAATGAAAGGAGCCCCCAGTCCTGATCTGTGTGGGAAAGAAGCAGATCTCAATTCAGAAGTAAGATTGGATGCTATGCTGGGCCAGGAGTTGGACCTGGTGATCCTTGGAGGTTTCTTCCAACTCAGCTTATTTTGTGATTCAGCTCCTTAATTGTGTAGCAATATAAGCATGGCTTTTTCAACACACTTACAGAGCCCTAATAATAAAGGAGTTGAATTATTTTTAGTCATTTTTCAGCAATTCATTATGAGCTAGCAAATAAGCTCAAAAAACCAACCTCATTGGCCACTGTCAGGAAATTTGTCAACACAAAGAAATAAATGAATCAAAAATTATCCCATATGAATCACCTGGGTAGCCTGGGTAAATATATAACTTCTTTCCAATTATAAGAACTACTGCCCAGCTCTCTCACACAAAATGCCAGTGATTGCATGTGCAATGAATATTAATGATTCATAAATTAAATAGCATTATTCTTCTTGACATAACACCATTTTGCAAGGCCCCACGGGAAAGGTCCAGGCAGTTTGTGGAGCAAGCTCTGATAGAAAAAAAATATGCCTTTGCTTTGACTTTTGAAAGCACTTGTCAGAATTTATAGGGTATATCCAGAGAAGACAATTAAAGTGACATTTTACAGAAAGCTACTATATGCCCCCAAATAACAGAGAGCAATAAAAGGGAAGCGTGATCCGTGAAAACAATTTGATTTATAGAATTACATATATAAAATCGTGAAAACAATTTGATTTATAGAATTACATGTATGAAATGTAGATACTTTCAGCCTAAACAATTTGTTTAGGAGGAGCTTATGTGCCATAGATAACCCAGAACCTTCCCAAGTAAGCTGCATTGTCCGTAGTATAGCAGTACATCACTACCAAGGCTTCATTTTTGGGTGATGAAAGCCAGGCAAGCTGTCCCCTCAAATGCCACTTCCTAGAAAACATCAGCACAGACACAAGGCAGGCCAGGGTGACACACTGGGTGCCACCTGGCACACTGGCATTACTGCTGGGGGGAATTTCAATGCTAGCCTAGGAGACACCACGTGGAGCTCCCCTGCTGGAGTTACAGGGAACTTTGCCTACCCCAGACAAGAAACATAAGAAAAGGTGAAGTAGGAGGGTGAGAAAGACTGGTACCAGCCTCATTGGGCAGGCCTGGAAGGAGCTTAAAAACGCAGAATGACTGTGGATAGAGGGGAATAAAACGTGAAGACGTGCAAAAAGAGTGATGTGCTTATATTAACAAGGCAAGAAATTAGTATCAGTGGCAGCATTTTAAACAAATAGGAGGGGATTGTGAGTGTCTCCTTATGTAATTCCAAACAAGATGAAACCTGAGACAGAACTGTAACTGTGCAGACACAGAAATGCTGCTACACAGAATGTAGCAGCAAAGCATGGCTCTCCTTGAATTAGGAAGTGAGAATGAGGGACATGCTGAAACAACAGTCACATTTGTAGGCTGGGCCGTGGCAAAGACACTGAATGCTCTTGTCTTCAGTGCCTGGAAAAAAAATGGGAAAGTGACCTTTAGCAAGGAAATGGCAAAGGACTGAATTTTGTTAACTGAATTACCACAGAGTTGTCCAAAATGCTACAATCTTAGCTTGCATCTACTAGGTGTGCAAAATACCCTGAGTCTGGGTTCATACATGAGATTTCCAGAGATGGCACATAACAGGAAAAAATGTAAAGGTAGTTAGATCTCCAGTCACTGCTGAAGGTATTTCAGTTCAGAAAAAAGGATGAACTGGAAAGAATCTACATTAAGACACCAGAATGCAGTTCATTAATTGTTAGGGTGAAAGACGACAGGATGGAGTGAGGGAAACTGAGTGAAGGCTGGCAGGTTTATTTTTAAGGTATAGGAGATGATAGTGAGATCATATTTTCTGTGACAAAATCTGTAAAATTATGCTTGTTAAGAAAATGGGTAGGGAAAGAATTGCTAATGGAGGAGCCTGAGGGACTGGGGAGCATGTAAGACATGCTAAAGTGGGTTTTTAGTCACTCAAAAAATAAGCTTAGAGTTTCTAAAGTAAAGAGGATGGACATTTCTGATGGTGCAGGTAGACTGAAACTTAAAAAATCAAGGAAAATGCTGTTTTCTGCAACTGTCTGTTGCCAGGAAGGACCAAACCAGGTCCCCAGGGAAGGACCAAGTCACCAGCAAATAAGTTTGATGCAGACAGTTTATAAGCTGTCCATTCCTTATTTGAGATGGGACTTGAACTGCTCAAGAAGGCTGTGGTTTCAGTTAATATAGGGTAATACAGACAGGGAGATACTGCTCTTTTCTCTCTCTCTAGTGTACACTTAATAGAGGATGGCATGTGTTTCTTCTCTCACAAATATTGATTCACTACAGACAAGGGGAGCTGGGCATCAGCACACTCAGGAATGTGTAAGGGAAGACATTTTCTCACCTTGGGAAAACTGAGGGGGTACTAGGTGCAGAAAACAGACAGACAGAGAACAGATGGAGGTATAGAGATGAAGGACACCTCATATCCAAACTGAACTCACAAGCACATACTCAACACTACCAGATATTTATGGAGAACAATGCATTTTCCCCAGTATTTGAAAGATTTGGGGTTGCTCGGGGCAACTAAAAGGAGGAGTTCAAGTCCTCATCCTTTGCTGGGAGTTAATGAGGGGGATTCAGCTGAGAAGGTATCTGTGGAGATGCTAAGGAGCAGAAAGGTCCTGGGAGGATAGGAATGTAAAACTAACAGATATTCACACCTTCAGTTTTTACAAAGCTACTTCTTCTGCTCACCTAGTTCCTTCATAGCATTTCAGAAATATGGAAGACTGGAAAAGATAGTGGCAGATCTGATAAAGGAAAGTATTAAGTAACCCTAAATGTTAGTTATTTGGACTTTTAGCTTCAGGTTCTTGACAGTAAATGTCAGAGCTCTCTTGGGGACTCTAGTTCTGCAGTTTTACCATGACCCCAAGTTGGGGCTCCAGTACTGCTACTCCAGCATTTATTCCTTTATAAATAGAAGATTTCTTTTTGAATTCTCTACCTGGATCAAAACAGTTGCATATTTAGCATCCAAAGACTCCCTGTCATTTTTTACACTCAGCAGAAAATACGACCTCTAAGTTGAAAGTGAAGAACATAGGAGTGCAGAACACCTGCTTGCTGCAACCTCAACAACAGTCTGGCTCTGAATTGCTGACATGTGGCAATATTTAATAATTTATAGAGCAACAAATACAAAACGGTAGGAGGTTGCACTCTCATGACCAACAAGCCAATAAAACAAAAGTAGAGGGGAACATGGTTTGAAGTAATCATACCAAGCAACACAGATATTTCTGCTTCCTGCAGTAAATAAAACATGCTGTGTCAGCTGGAAAAAAACCCACTCCAGCAATGCTGCCCATCTTGAAAGACAGGCAGTGGTGAGGGAAGGTCATGTGCCACAGCTCCAGCATGTTTCATGGGGAGTTTGTTCCTCAAAAGGAGCCAGTAAGGAGACAGGAGCTGCTCCCCATCACAGCCTTGTAGGCAGGTAGGGCAGAGCTTGAGGCTGGACTCAAGAGAAACAAAACTCCAACCGCTTACTTGTAAAACCACAAGAGTTACTTCCTTGTATCACAGCACCATTTCCAAGCACTGAAAAAGAAAATAATTATGTTTTCCTAATGTATCCATGTTACCCCAGTAAGTTTACTCTCTTTTTGTCTATACATGACCTGCAAAGGGACGGAAATTTTTTCACTATGCTAAGCATTGTTGTTTTTACAAGAAGAAATGCTTCCATCCCACAGCCCAGGGAGAAGGCTATTAAGTTCAGTGTGTTTGACCAATGCAAAAAAGCTGGATAAGACACAAAGAAAAGATTTCAACAGCAGTCCATGAAATTTCAGCACAAAGAACAAACAGATTAATACAGCAAACACCTTATGGTTTCTTCTAGGCAACTTAAGGAGCTTGAGCCACATGGCCTGCTCCTCCACATCAGCCAGAAAGGTGCTTATTTCTCACAGCCAAGAAATAACAAAATATCAGAGAACAACAAGCTGGCATGCTGAACTGCCCAGCCTTTCCTACAGCCAGGACCTTACCACTCTGCATAGGAAATGCATTGACCAAACTATCAAAGGGTTCACCAGACTAATCTTTATCTAGCCAGTGATTTACAGGCAGTGAGAAACAAACAAGCAAACAAATAACGAGATCATAAATTTCCTGAAGCTATGAGAAAAGTACATATTGTCTGCATGGTAATTGCCCTGGTTCAATTACAGTATGAGTAGTCTTCAAAGAAAAGTTGGTCTCCTTCCTCTGAGGGCAAAAATGAATAAGAAACTATTATTACTTTCCCTGCTTATTTCCATGAGAGTTGAAGTATTTCCTGTAGGGGATGAAAAAGACAGTACTTATCATGAAAACAAGACATTTATTTTCAAGAGATATAGGAAATTCTACACACTACACCTCTAAAACCTTCTGTTCATTGCTCTTTATGTTCAATAATTTTTATCCAAAAGCAGTGCTTCTTCTTAGACTATGAACTGCTGTCCAGTCCCATTTTATACATCAGGCATGTTAATATAAACCTGCAGTCATTCTGCTGAGGTCCATGTTCTAAAAGCAGTCTTGATTAGTTTTCCATACTGTCTTAGAGTAGTTTCATAGATTACACTGAGAGTCCCCATTAACACAGTGAGAATAAATCCCTAAGATCATAACACTATGCATTTTGAAACCTGCAGATGACTTTCCCCAAGAAATTGCACAAATAAATCACTTGAAAGCAATAATAGTGTAGGAAAATTATACAGCTCCAGACAATGTGCAATCAGCCAACGCACACTGTATATATTCCTTTGCCTTTATCATGCCTGACAAGCCTATGGTTAGAGACTGACAACAGAGACTGCCTGTTCATCAGGAACAGGGCAGAATTTAGAGAAATACCTCTTGAAAGAAAGCACTCCAGATCGAGTGCCAAATCTCCATGGTCAGCTCCAGACTGGTAATAATTTGTGCTCTATCTTCCTTTAAAACAACCTTTTCTTACAAGAATATTCAAAGGGCTTTTGGAGCTGACTGTAAATGCTTCAGCTTTAGTATTTCTACTAAAATGACACAAGTGAAACTATGAGGAAACAAGCACAGATAATTCAGGCTATGGCAAAGTAAACAGAAGTTGTCTCTTAACTCTAAATCACCATGTTAAAAATGGTTTGGGTCAACTCAATGGCTGCCTAGCAAAATTTGCTGCTGAAATCTTCCACTTTCTAATTCAGAGGAGTCAGATTCTGAACACAAGTATGTTGACACGGGTTGAGAAAATATTAACTCCATCAGTGAACGTATTGTGAGGTTTTTATTGAACCCAGGGCACAAGAAATCACTGTCAGTGGCACAAGCCCACAATTTTTTTACTATTGCTGCCAGCTGTGGAACAAAAAATTCAACAGCTCAGCAGAGAGGCCAGGGCTCTCCACTCTCTGCACTCCCATAGTCGTTGCAGCAATACCTCCCAGGCATTCATCACACACCACAGGGGACACACTTGAGTGTGCACTATAGTGACGACCTTTGCCGGTAACAGCTTTCCCAACAGGTGGTGCAAAAGTGCATCTCTGCCTCTTGGGATGTTTTGTTCTTGCATCTTTCAGAGCATATAGGAGGGTCTGCCTTTACATGCTCAATGCTGCCATGTGTAGAGACCTTCTGAATCTGGGTCTTTCCACAATTGCAAAAAGGCAAAAGGGCTTTTACCTGGCAACACTACATGTGGAAGCACAATTGGGATTTGCCCTTTTGCCATGCCAGCAGCACTGGCAAGCAGGAGAGGACACTCAGCTCCACCAGCTTTGCACCACACCATAAGGGCTTTCTGTGGCAGGTCTTTTCCTGTGCTGCTCTGACAATGAGCAGCAAACTGTGCTTCATCAAATTGGAACAGGAGATGTCAGAGAAGAGTAAATATTCATGTTTTGGGTCAAATACTGAGAAGTCACCACACCAGGAGCAGCACAGGGGAATACAGTAGCCTGCCAATTAGGGAAATTACATACTAGGCAAACCGTAAGATCATTAAAAAAGACACAAACCCAAACTATTTGCAGACATACTGCAGAGAAGGTTGGATGGCATTTGCAGGGAGCAGTGGGAAAAGCCTCTGCAGCTGTAACTGTGGGAGCAGAGGGAAGGAAGCACCCTGGGGCATACAGCACAGCCACCCCAGGCCCACCACCATGGTCCCTCTGAGCAGCTACCCCAAAGGCTGTATCTTTATGGCTACTGACAGTGACAGACAGCAAAGCAGGAAATTATTTGCCTCAGGACCTGAGCTCAGAGCTCATGAAAAACATCCATGGAGATTCACCTTATACAGCTGGAATTGCAATCGATAACTTATCACCACTACAGGGAAGAAGGGGAAAAATCCCAGTTCTCTGTGATCTGGTGGTTCTGCTTACTAACTGGGGCTATTCTGTAGCAGTCAATATTTTTGCAAACTAGATGTTATTCATGCACAAGTACAATGTGGATTGAGAGTGGCTGAGGAGAAAGGGAGATAACAGAACAAAACCTATACGTGGACAGTCCTGGGATTTGAAGAAGATCCAAAGCCTCTCCATCAGGTGACACAATTTCTTTGTCTGTGGCAACCCTGAGAAAGGATGGGTGTCACACAGATACCATGAATTGTGCTCCCAAGGGGAAGGGTTGATAACATCACTGGTAGGTGACAAGAGACTAGAAAAATATTAAATCCTGCCTCACGTGTTGGTAGTTGTTATTATAGCTTCCCAATATGTAATTCCATTTCCATAAGCACGAATTGCATGAGGTTTGTTTTGAGAAGAAATCTTCTGGCATGCTTCAAAAGCACAAAATTCAGAAAGAATTGGTTTTTTTAAAGGACTTAATAGTGTCTGAAAACTGTTCCATTAACAGTCTAAAGGAGAAATACAATTAACTTATCAACCCTTAAATCACATGCCATTTGATGCACCAATTAAAAAATTAATAATCCCATGCCTAAAGGAACCAACTCTTTCACTTTATGTTGACAGTCATTTACGTGAGTTTTGTTACTCATCCAGATGAGAAGAGTATAACAGACACTTGGTATGGAAAAAAAAAAATCTATTTTTGTAGTTGTATCAAGTTTTCATATTGTCACACAGACAAATTGGTTCTGTATTGCTGAGCCATGCTGCATTATGCCAGGGGAGGAAGGTCCATCCCTGCTTCAGTAAACTGTGGAGGAGTAGACTTAGTGGGATGAAAAAAGAAAAAAAGAGAATTGATGAAAACAATCCATTCTCATCTGGATTTGTAGGTGGGCTCCAGATTATTTTGGTAACTCACTTGCACAGTATATTGCTGCAATGTGCAAAAAAAGCAATTAAATCAGAGTATTGCACCCACCACAGCTTAAAACCCATGTAACCGCTCTGCACCCACAAAGGGTGGAAATACAGGTAAGGAACTACCACTTCCCTCATAGGAGTGATGGAAAAATCAGGAACTGCAGCCCCCATGCACCTATTTGTGTGTCATTGTCATTGACAGTCTTTACACAATTGGGCCTAAATTGCTTTACAAGGTCACAGTGGGCAACATGAGTTGCTGCTGTCTGTTCTCAGACCCCACCTCTTTTCTCCTCTGTGAGCCTATAGACAAAGAAATGGACTTTAAGGCAAATATGAGACCTTCTGACACCTGCATTGATGCAAGGGGCCTCCTCTCCCTTCAGCTAAACCAGTCAGAAGGAATTCATCTAGCAAGTGATACCAAGTTCTTATCTTCTTTTTTTTTTTTTTGGG